>JAIPMN010030776.1:0-16076 GCA_020650975.1 Apostichopus californicus
TGATACTTCCGCCCCACCATATTTTTCACTGGGGGGCTGGCGCCCCCCCAGCCCCCCGGTTCCTACGCCCTTGCTATAAACAACACAGATATATAGTTTGATGAAAGTGTAGTGAACACAGTGGAATGAAAGCACGACACATTGATTGACTCAACTCTTTTTGAAATTCGTTTATTCAAGAAAAATGCAAGTTTGTATAAAGTACCAAAGCTCAGAGAAATATTCCTCATAAATAAATGGAGATTTGCCGATACGTTCGGTATTGTGGATAGTTAGTTACGTAACTGCTTCTGATTAAATGCTTTCCTAAAGAGAAAATGGGCACTATATATGATATAAGGAATTCCCATAACTAAATATTAGCACGCATATACAGTTCTTCGTTATATATTATAATACCTTTTGATGTGTTGACCCGCTATACCGATAAATAAAATATTTATAACCCGAACCACAATCATATATGAATTACAGATTTTATGCCAAAAATAGGACCAATTGGATATATTAATAAAAAATACTACAGATGTACCAATTCATGATATATCTTTCCAACATATCTTTTATGACATGATCCAACATCATCATGCACGTGAGCGTTGTCACATTTATCAAACATACATGATATAAATATTAAAGAATGCAAGAAGAATGGATAATAATCATATGACGTTATACCAACAGTCTTTCATGAACTATACCTGAGCACCCTCATACCATTTGACACACAAAACACCCTTCCATAAAACACATTATCAATATTTCGATGTCTTTAAACCATATTTCCTATATTACTATACACGTTTCCCTTTAACTGTTTACTTGAAGAAGGTATATTCTGTTATTCGATCGGATACCGGCCCACAAGGCACTGATTTTCGTCATATTATACAGCGAATACGTACACAATACGAGATCTGTACATGGTTACTATGTTATATGGCGTTATTGGTTCATTCGACGAGCGCATCAAATGATCGTTCTTACATAGTCATGTACGCATCATTGTGTCTCATGTCATGCACGCCTCACGGCGCCTAATACCCTACATAGCGCCTCGTACCATGTATGCCTGGTGGTGCATCAAGCTATGGACTCATCATTATGCCTCATGGCGCCTCGTACCATGTAAGCATTATGGTACCTCATGCCATATACGCCTCATGGTGCATTATGCCATGCGCGCCTCATATCACCTAATGCTATGCTTGCCTCGCCTCATGGTGCCTCATGCCATATACACCTCATGGTGCATCATGCCATGCGCGCCTCATGTCGCCTCATGCTATGCATGCCTCGCCTCATGGTGCCTCATGCCATATACACCTCATGGTGCATCATGCCATGCGCGCCTCATGTCGCATCATGCTATGCATGCCTCGCCTCATGGTGCCTCATGCCATATACACCTCATGGTGCATCATGCCATGCGCGTCTCATGTCGCATCATGCTATGCATGCCTCGTGGTACCCCATGTCATATGTGTTTGACGATGCCTCATTGATAACGATTGTTTTGTCACTCGATTATGTAAAAAAGATCAAATTAAAGCTTGTTTAAAGAAAAAGCAGATCCAACTCATCATTTTCTTGAATGAGATGTTTGTAATGAACAATGTTGCTCCGTTTCTAAGATAGAGAACGGTTTCAAAGTTGTGTCAGTGAAATGCCATTTTGCTAATGTGTAATGTCATAGTGCCACTAGGGGTTTTCCTTTTCCATGTTCTAAGGTGAACATAAAACACGCTGTTATTAAACACAATTAATTCATGTTAAGAACTTCAATATTTTATAATGAGCATTGACATCGATGATGTAATTGTTGAGAATTGCTCAAAGTATTTTATCTACAATCTCGAAAAACTTTGAAGAGCGCCATACCTGTCTGCCTTGATGACAGGTACTTTTCATGTTTATGTTGAGTTTTTTCTGTGGTATTAATCGTCCATTGTGTTGCGTACGTCACACACGAAGACGGTATATTTATCCAATGTTGTAACAGGACATCAACAGCATGCACGCAATAATGCTAAAATAGTTTAATAACAAGAAACGGACGCATGCTGAATTGCAATTCCTCTTTTATCTGTCCAAAGTTACCCCCACCCTCTCAACGTACCCTCCAGGCTCACCATCTTACTTGGATGTTTGGTTATGTTTTGAAGTTGAATTTTAAGTGACAAGTATAAGTTGCACAAGCATAAGAGAGTAAAATCCGTTCGTTTCGTAGATAATTATTACTTCTGTTCCTATCCGAACCGCAACTTTGACAGGTAAAGTGAAGTCCATGGTCTCTAACAGGAGAATTTTAATCGATCAAGCCGTACACACATGTGAGACAGACATGAGTCGAGAGTAAAGAGTAAATAATTCCAAACTCTTTCAGGGAATTTGATTGGAACATTATTCGCCCAGAGGGCTTCGACAAAATGTAAAGAAACCTACCTTATGTGACGCCAACATAAGTATATTGAATTCTTATCACGTCACATCATACCCTCTCAGTGCCCCCTTAGGAAACAGTTAATTAAAATGAAACGAATGCATATGAACACTATATATGAATGCAGGCGCAACTAGTTATGGTGAAATACTAGACTATATAGAAATGCTGTCAAATACACCATGTAGCGTATAGAGGTTATGAAGCGCTATAATGCTACACAAGTCAGTAAATATCTGTATATAGTAACGAGTGGTTTTCGTGCACAACGGGAGTGTTGAAGAACGTTTTACTGACAGGTCCGATTAACGTAATACACTTCTACCGGCTTACTATCAGGACCATCAGGAGTAGCATAAATACGATAAGCATTTCACCAATATGTGGTAACGGTGTTCCCCTTGTACCATTGAGATACTTTCATATAGAAACCCAGACTATATGCTGAACATTTGTCTCTGCAATTTAAAAGTACCCCACAAAAGCAATTGTAACTTGAAAGTTTTTCAGACGTTCAATACTAATTTTATGAGTGCACTTTATAATAAGAATTAGAATAAAGAGATGTAAACTTATTTCAATTCGCAGACAACCCTAATCAATAATGTATCCTGTAAATGCAAGTCTTTTGTGATAAAACAACGCATAAAAAAATTAAAGAAAGACAGTGATTGTTAAAGTAAAGTAATTTTTAGTTTAAAAGTAAAGATTAAAAACTAGTTATTGTAATTGCTGAAGCGAATAGTTATATCATTTGAACGTATGTTTTTCTTTGTTCAGCAGAAGTCTTGGATCATTTAAACCACTTCAGGTTAAAACATCACAATTGAAGATTTCTTATACGTTTAGATTCATTAACTAAACATCATGTCATAAGTCCCTGTCAACGACAGCTAGGTACGTACGTTATCCGTGCAAAGAGCTTTACAGTCTATTCGGAGAATTTGTTTTTTGTACAAGTGTAAAGACTATTTGTATCCCTCCCCCCTCCCCCCTTCTCAACCGTAAAAACTCAAAAGCATAGCATTCGGCACAAACTTGTGTTTAGACCTAATCAAAGATTCAGACATAATTTATAGCCAAAATATGCCCGGAATATATTATTTGTCATCTGGCATTTCTCTAAAAGTTTCATGGAGAGCCGGGCCCTAGTCCCCTACATAAGACTTGGCTTCAGTGACCCATCCTTTATAAAATCCTGCACCCATCCCTGATTACTATCCAGTCATTGTTGTTGGAGGACAGGACACCGCCAGTCTATTGTTTCGTATTACATTACCGTGGATGACTCTTTCAATCTAATTATTTCTAATGAGAAGTCTTCACGGACCATGGTTTGGCTAACTATCGCTGAGCGTACTCTAGCAAAGTTGCTTCCGGTTTATATCAATGGCCTCCGTTTTACTCCCTCATTAATTAAGTTTGTGTTTCTCTCGCCTCGAATTCAAACACAGGCTGTCATTTGCACTGGTACTTCAAGATCGACCTTACGGAAGCCCACTCTTTGTGCAGAATTGTGATTCTGTCGTTCGTAATACTGTCATAAAATAAATGACGATTGTGTTCATCTATGTGGCGGTGTGTCCTTTTCGCCGGCTAGTTCTTCTACTACACCATTCGGTAAATTGCCATTCATATACTGTGGTTTATATCTGTCCTCCCACGGTCGGCTGGGCAATGCTGCACTGTAAGAATAGAACCTTAATCCAGAGTGGAATTCCGCGTAACGCCGTCTCCACATCAACATGGCCGCGAAAAAGGATGCAAACGCACCCATCGCATTCAGGGAACATTGTATGTACATATACGTCCGTAAATTAATCAGAAAACTCTGACAATATATGATATTTTCGAAGACGTGCACCCTGGTGTAGTCTGAATTGATCTGCCGAGAGCAGATACAGTCACCATTCACGCTTTCACAGGGTGAGACTGTGTTAGAAAGAATGTTGGAAATGAGGCGTGTTTGGATGCCGCAAAAGGCACTGGCGATGGAGCTAACGAAAAGACATATAACCGAAAGAGAGAAAAAGGCGATCTAGGGAAAGAAAAAAGGAAAGGAAAGAGTTAGTTTTTTTTAATAATGCGATCATCCAAATATATTAATATATATATATATATTCATCTCCATATTCTAAACCAAGCCAGGTGTTTGCGTTTTGGCCGACAGTTTTATCAAACATACCGTCGAGTATACATTATTCAAAATCAGATCTCAAAATGCAACAATTTGATAGATAATTTTACCAGATGATGGAGAAAGATCAACTTATGTCATTGATGAATTAATTCATGATAAAGCAAAAACTATGACTTTTATTTTACTGCTTATAAACGACGCTTGACTATAGTCAGTCTATCGATCTACATTGAAAAAGAACTCAATCAGTTTTTATTACAAAGTGAACCATTCGCCACAACTAAAATTAATAATAGCTTCTTCGTCTCCGTCAATATTCTTGCATCATGACCCACCCATTAATAAATCATCAAAACTTTTAGCAGACGTAATCCTCGGAAACTATTCAAATTTACAGTAGTATTTGACGTCATATTTGCCTCTAACCATAAATGCTAGTCATAGGAAGGTGTCATTTCCTACAGCATAAAAATATGATTTCCAAACTGTTTGATCGTTCGCTTTATATAACTCGGAGGGTTGGTTTAAAATTACCATTTAGTGACACTATACATACAAGAGACGATACAGTTAAATTCCATACAAACCGTAAGAAGATTACAGAAAATACCCTATAACCAAGTCGGGCGTCACAGCGACCGAATGAGCCCGTTAAAATGTTGAATTTTTAACACTTTCGAACTCACTGGGAATTTAATCTCACAACAATTGGCATCCTTAGAGTCGTTCACGCGTTTCATGACGATATGGTTTTTCTATTTAATAGTAAGCGCTCCGAATGATTCTTTGTTATGCATATCTTCTGGTGCTATATATAACAAAAAACTTATGAACAAAGTTTGAATCAAATAGGGAATACTATTTTGATAATTTACATTTGGAAATAAGATTGACGTCAACACCGTTGAACAACACACACGTTCTGATTAAACATATGCTATAGTGTTGTACTTTGGTTTACTTAGTCTACTTTAGGACAATATGAGACTGTATGTTTACTATCACCAAAGGTAAATGAAGAAGATATAGGCCCTTGAGGAAAGTTATATGAGGGGGTGCTCGATCATTAGCAGTCATTAAACCAAGCTGCGTTGTGAATGAAGAACATTTACGATACCTTGTGGTGACATGAATATTATCTTTGAGATAAGTTGGCAGTAACTTCTTTCGATGTTTCCGATTTCATTTCATTAGTCTTTTTATTTTATTGAATTATTATAATTGGCGGTAACCGACGATATGACTAATATATGTAACGGCTCATCTCTCTAGTTCTTAATGATGAGTGTAAACTACGTGGTTTGTATTAGGCTTTTGTATATACAGAAGCCTATATATCAGCGATAAATAAATCAACGAAGATTGTGTGGCAGAAGGCTAGTCATTAAAAGGAACGTCTTTTCTCAATGTCATGACTAAATCTAATTAGTAGAGTGAGTACACCCTTGTTGCCTCAATGCTTATCTTATGTATGAGGATGAATGTTGTCATGAGCTTTGGTTAATGTGATTGCTCACTTATATCTAAACTGTCACGAGGTTAGTTAAAAGTGCCTTATCTTTAAAAAAAAAATACATTGACGAAACTTTGTTAGGGTATGGTAACTGTTCAAACACGAAGCAATAGGTCTGTCGCCCTTACAGACATTTGGAGAAATTTGCGAAAAGAGCGAATAACATTTAATGGGATCTTAGACTGCATGGGACGTAAGGTAAATATTAAGATTTATGCTTTATTTACCTTTGTAAAACTATAGCTTATTTTAAAAACACGGGTTATGTCCGAACGTCTGAAAGGTGGAAACATTAAACACCTTTGCCGGCTCATCAGATTCGTTCAAAATTTGATTGGATCAGCAGTTTCAAATAAGTAGCTTGCACAGCAACAGTAATTTGCTTTATTGCTTTATCAATCTTATATTTTCTGGGAGTTTTGTCATCTGAAATGTACATAACCTGCATTTCTGAAATAAACTACTGAAATTACTGATATAATGTCAGTGGTTTGCGTTACCGAATCCTTTTATCTTTTTCTTTTCTTCTTGTAAAAGATTTTAATTTTCTTTTTCTTTATCGTGTATTTACAATAACATTCGAAGTTCTCAGCACTATCATTCAATCTCAACACCGCTATCAGGCTGCAATTCATCACCCGACTTCAAGAATGATTTTTTTCGTTCTGCCAATAGTACACAACAACAGGGTCACAAGTGATGACTATAAATTACAACCTTGATAAACGTGCCACTCACTATACACATGCATATAACAATGAACTCTTCGGTAACCTGTTTCAGCACTACTGACAAATCATCTGATACAACATATACTCTTCTCCCCGTTGTTGTCCTCCTTTAAGGAAGGCTCATCAATGTGTCTGAGATAAACGATCTGATGAAAGCTGTCTTTGCACTACGCTATCATTGGTTGTATAGTGTATGACTAGATGTTTGGGTGAGTTGACGTCATTCGTAGAGACTCGCTCTTTATATTATATGTTATGGCCACTAGTAGATCAAAGAGGAGACAAGTCTGAGGCAGAGCAACAAATTAATTACAAATGTTCGTGGATCTACTCTCTGGTATACTGAACTGTCAGGTAGCATATCACATATATCGCTTCTCTTAAGTAACAGAGGCAACAAAGTAAAGTCCTCGCTGTACATGTCAGTCTCTATCAGGTATTGAACACAGAACAGGGTGGTATAGTAACCTCGCATACACTCTACATACACAAAGCAGGGTGGTAGTGACCTCGCATACACTATACATACACAAAACAAAGTGGTATAGTGACCTCGCAATGCACTCTACATACACTAAACAAGGTGGTATAGTGACCTCGCATACACTCTACATACACAATACAGGGTGGTAGTGACCTCGCATACACTCTATATACACTAAACAGGGTGGTAGTGACCTCGCATACACACTCTACATAAATCTCTCATGAAACATAACTTAAAACTAAAGTATCATCGTTGCTGGAAACAATATTTACCATAATATTGTAGACGCAACAGGTTGTTGTTTAGCATTGACTCGACAGCAGAGTTACCAAGATTAATTGATTATTGATTATTTTAGTCATCAAATCGCACCTCATAAAATCCTTCGGCATTCTCTACTGTAGGTTATACTAACCAGACAATAGTCATTCATTTATTTTTAACATATCGAGTACTAAAACGTTTAAGGTTAAATTTTAATTTCTTGTCGTCTCGAAGTTACATTCTGCCTAAACCATTACTTTGAAGGGTTGAAATTAAAAACCTATATGTACTAGTTGGGTGATGTACTAGTTGGGTGATGCACTGAAATGAAACAAAGCATTCCTTAAGTTCATAGAAAATACCTCGCATAAGAAGCTTATGCAAATCAGAATTGAGCGTCAAGAGTAAATGCTTCATAAGGCCGATGACTATAGTGTTCATCGCAGTCGTCCAATATAAACTACAGTGCGTTAACAAGCATTGGGCTGATACATAATCATTTCGTTCTGTAACAAGTTGAGATAAATACGAAATTAGATTTTAGTTGCTCGAGTTAACGAGTGCTATGCACAATTGGTTCATGCTTATACCTAACTATTCGATAAGCCTGTTTCAAGCTTCATTACCTGCTCATCTTCGTTCTACAGTGTGTTATTCATAACGCACGATTGCTTAAATCGTTGTCAGGTGAAACCTGTCTTACTTCCACGGTGACAGACAAGGAATATGACTGGCATTGACTGAATTGGTGGAAAACTGAATTCAGTTTTATTTATAAAAGAGGGGAATGCGACTTGTTATGTGATAATGTGAAACACTTCAGGCAAAGTCTAAGTAGCACATGGAACCTACATTGTATACTGAATTAGATATCATTTGACTTTATGTATGGCTGGAATGTGTAGTCTTTATTGAACTGTTAAAAGAGTGGTTCAAATAATTCAAAATTAGAATAAAAAATAAAACAAAAAGTGTTAGCAAACTGCTCATCCACTAATAGGCCATGACACCACTGTCATTTTTGTGCTGTTCCGTGCAACTGACCTGTGCACAACATATTTTATCCACAGTAGTTCACAAATAACATGTAGATTCCGAAAGGGCTAATCTGGGTATATCCGTCCAAAAAAAGGCCAAAAAGTGCAAAATTACGCATGATTTTGAGACATCTAGGAGTGTTAGCTCAGTGGTTAACGCCGGGGCCTTCCAATCATAAGGTCCCCGGTTCGAGTCACTCCAAGATTAATGTATGTCGTCCAGTTACAGAGTTGTTGACAATTTACAATTCATAATCATGGACGTTAAATATGAATGTAAGAGACTGACTTCGGTCAGCTTGCGGCTTTGATAAGCCAATGATGGCTTCTTCGCGAGTTCCTGCTTGCAGGGGGATCTAAAATACATACATACATCCTAAAGTCAAGTTACTTGTATGCTCAGTCCAATATGGCGGCCCCCATGTCGTCGGACGAAATGCTACAACAAAATTGTGATATGCACATTGTTCCGCGGACGAAAAGTCAATTTATCGCTTTCAAAGATATTTCTTGGAGGAAGTTCACACATTTTGCAGCTGAATGGGTAAAATACCCTTCAAGAGAGAGAAAGAGAGAGAGATATCGTGTCAGAAACAGCACACAGACTGGGCCTAGGCCTAAGCATCAATGCTAACGCTGTACGGCCTACTACTACCCCTAACTTAGGCTACCACACGGAATGCTACAAACGTTTTTGAGACGCCAAAAAGATCAACAGGAAAGAAAAGGCTTCAGCGAAAATTTATGATTGTCAAGGTGAGTCACCATTTGGCTTCTGAACATATATGGTAACGTTGGCTTGAGAGAAAAAAGTTAGGCCTAGCCGGCTATCATGGCTAGCCTAGTCCAGTATTGTTAAGCTTCCATACATAACAGTCCCACACAGTAAAATTTCAATGGCAATTTACACACTATGCAGCCTCGCCATAACCATTTTCATTGTATGTTGACATTCAAATTATTAGTTTGAATTCTTTTCAAAGATTTCTTGGACTGAAAAGGCCTAATGTTATCATGATGTATGCAAAAAAGTGTGAATAAGGTTCGGGAAATAAAACAAATGAGCCCTAGATTAGTAGTTAGCCCAGCTACTACTAACTACGCGTAGCCAGGGGGTGGGGCAGTCGCCCCCCCCAAAAAAATCAAAGAATAAAGGAGAGAAAGGGGGAGGATGAGGCAGGTGGCATCTGTCGGGGGCATGGCCCCTGTCGGGAAACGATGCTCTCCCCGTCGGGAAAATTTGACCATTTTGTCAGGGAGCCAAAATGGGTACGATACAGTGTGTATCTTATCTTAAATTTATAGGTTTAACTGTAAATATCCCAACATTAAGTTATTTCCCTTGTTTAAATATCTCTCTTGTTAAGAGTGGGATTCTACAGATGTGGGCCCCTTTTAACAAATTGTGAACATCAGATACTAGAAACAACATACATTCGTATTGGAAGAAGGGCGGATGGTGCGGGGAAGAGGAGGGGTGGGGCGTAAGGGCTCTTGTAATTGAAACCAGCTGACATAATGTATTGTGACTGTTCTAATGGTAGCTTATCTCTTGTTATAGTTATACCTTATAGTTATCCCCACATGTTCCCCTATAGTTATCCCCTATACATGCCTGTTAATATTCTACTCCCACTGATATACCACATGCTCTTGTAGTGATTGTTTTTTATTAGCTGTTCAAATTTCGATCTCATGAAAGTTTTAAACATTGAGATGAATAGATTAAACCCCCGTCTGCCATTTGGCAATATTGTATAGCAGATTCAAGGTAATGAAACAATAATCATCGGTGTATGTATAACTAACAGCTCTATGAAAAGACGATGGCGTTGCCTTGAAATAGCCTTGAGATGCCTGAATAACTTTGTGGCTGATATACAATGAGGTAACCTCTGAAGTAAAGGTTACCTCTCTCTCTCTCTCTGCCTTGATCACGAATAATGTAAGGAAAACATTTAGTTCAAAACTATACACTAGGCGGCATTCGTAGCCTGGCAATTAAGCCACACATATAATATACCATTGCAGTAGATTGATTAACCAATTCAAAGACAGCTCCGTCTAATGATGGACTTGTGAAATAACGTATAGACGAGGGCAGGAAACTACGAGTGGGAGAGAATTCTTGAAAGTAGGAGATGCATTCAACGCTCCATCACTACTTTGCTTTAGAGTGATGGATAAAACGGGTTTGTCTTGCAGAGAAACAGGTGGGTAAATGACTGCATACGGAATAATGGAGGTGTATTTTATTTTATCACGACACATGATTACTACGTTCTGCATTTCTTGAATGATTAAAAAAACAGAAGATGAATGAACTAGATTAACGAGGAAAACAAAAAAGAGCCTCTCTCAATCGATCAGACGTTCACCTATAGTTCCTAACAATTTAGAACGTTTTAGTTAAAAAAGAGGCCTGTGGCATGTTTGTGTGTACGTGTCCGCGTATAATGTTAAATTATACAGGCATGCAGGTGAGCTATTAAATATGAACACATCCTAAACGAAAGACACGTGATACAAAATTCGTACATTATTGTATTTGCATAATCGTCCTTAAAAAAGATAGAAAATAACCCCAACTTATTATATATATTTAGAGAATATTATTATAGTGTTTGGTCTAGAAGGTTAGGAACTTTTAATTCTTATAATTCCTGAACTCTCCGTGGCTTTATATCTCAGTCATTTTGGTTGCTATTCAGGCGCTACGTAGGCCCGGTACACCATTACCGTGTAGCCAAGTCATGCACAAAACTAACATGTAGTTTTATTCGAGCACAGCTTATTGACTCGGAAGGGATCTTATTACTAGGCTAGCGACTTCCAATGAGATAAATGCCTTTTTTTTTCTTTTTTTTTAAATAAAAATATCACTTCATATATCTAATCTCATATTGAAACAGAAGATCATTTGTATATTCAATCGCAGAATTACAGTCTCGAATCATATTCACAATTGATCAATGTTGGCTGCATGGAAAGAGGTCATCGGAGGTAAATTTGACCAAAAGCAATGCATTGTCACTTTGAAGATGACCGTTCCAAAGACAGCTTCATGAGAATATCAAATAAATAGGTAAAAACTATAAAATCGGGTTGTTTCTGTGACGTCATATCAAGATTCGTGTTGTTGTCAACGCAACCCTTGTAAGTAATATTGCATTATTTTGTTTCTTAGATAATGCATCCATCAAATCATGCAAGAGAATCATAATCTGATATTAATTTCCTAAAACAATATTATGCACGACATTGTATTTTAGTTTTCCCAACCATTTTTAAAACAAGATATAGTAAAAAACACTGTGATTTGAAACTTTTCAACAAGTGAAGTTCGAAACCTATATATTTTAACAAATTATGAATTTTGCCTCGAGTTTCTACGCAATGAACACTACAACATTATGTACACCAACCTTCATAGAAAATCGATCCAAACAAAATGACGATGCATAAATGATGAGGGAGAAAAAAACTTATTTAATTAAAATCTGCCGTAAGGTTATATATGTATAATAGGAAATCGGAGTTTAGCAGAAAATCAATACTCGCCTATATATTTATATTACCCCTGTGACACTTGATCTTGTAACCGTGGGAAGGAAAATATCTTGCAAAAAGGTTACTTACACTTTTACAAGGCTAATTTACTAACGCAGTATAATTGCAAATCTATATATAGGACAAAATAGCTATTGTATTGCACATTGTAGATTCTTAATACTGTAATAGATGAAACTGAATCGTACCGGTTCAAATATTAGAAATTTCCATAATTCAAAAGAGAAATGAAAACGATATTAATCTTTCTCCGAAACAAAAGACTGCCATTTCACGACGGATTATATATATTTATATATAGAAACGTAGTTTTGATTACCACTTTTTGGAGCACAGCCAATGTCACTCAATCGTTAAGAATCAACTAAACCTACGCCATGATTGCATTGACAAAATGTCGCCCTCTATCAGAAATAATATACAACGGTTATTACGACTTTAATGGAAAGTTTACAGGATTACTTTAGGCACAATATTCAGTTTGATTTCAGACAGTGCAGGTTGCATTGTTATACCACGTTTAAGTTTTGAGAAGTGACCTTTTAACCAGTTGAGATTCATCATATATACAGTGATTTCATGTAATGAGTGTTTCTAGAACGTTCAATGAAAGTATACTCAACTACTATACTTTGTCAGAAACTTGAAAGGTTTTTTTTGTGTGTGCATATTTCCGCTAAAAGAGTTAATTTGCTTAATTAATTAAAATGTAATTTTATTCAGTAATCAATCGGAGGAGAAGAAACGCTATCAATGGCATGTAAGCAAACATCTACCTTATGTTAACCTTGAATGATATACGTTAATTATATGAGTTAATAGGGAAGAAAGCTGGAGTGACGAGATCACTACTTTCTCTCGTTGCAATGTAAAGGTTGCCCTTGATTTTTGCAAGGTATATATTCTACAGAATGGCTAAATTCGTTACAAGATAATAAGAACACCCATTGATTGCATCGGTAATGTAGTAATGTGTTGTTCCTCAGATTATCTTTAATTATTATTTTCTTTACGACAATGAAGCCTTGCACTATATGTAGTTATGTAAGTGTAGTTTCTATACTAGTATCCCATCCCATCACATTTAGTATACCGTATATATTGAATCCCATCGCATGTAGTATACCGTATATATCCCATCGCATTAAGTGTACCGTATATATCCCATCGCAACGCATCGCGTATACCGTATATATCCCATCCCATCGCATCGCGTATACCGTATGTGTCACATCGCATCGCATTAAGTATACCGTATGTGTCCCATCGCATCGCATTTAGTGTACCGTATATATCCCATCCCATCGCATTTAGTATACAGTGTATATCCCATTGCATTGCATTTAGTATACCTTATATATCCCATCGCATCACTTTAAGTATACCGTATATATCCCATCGCATCACATTAAGTGTACCGATATACCCCATCGCATCACATTTAGTATACCGTGTATATCCCATCGCATTTAGTATACCGTATATATCCCATCCCACCGCATTTAGTATACCGTATATATCCCATCCCATCGCATTTAGGACTACCGTATATATCCCATTGCATTGCATTTAGTATACCGTTTATATCCCATCTCATTGCATTTAGAATACCGTATATATTAATGGCATCGCATTTAATTGATAGGCTAGTAGGAGATCCTTGATAAGACCTTCCATTTCCATTGCTTTTATAGAAATCGATCAATACCACGACTGTCAAGTCTAGGTCACTCATACAAGCGGTAATTTCCCGTAACCTACTCTCGGTCATGCATGCTGTCACGTGACCGTAACACCCGGCTACTATATGTTAGACAGCAGACCTTGGTTATCCACTCGAGCGACAAACAACGATTTCTTTAGTATTTTCATTGCAAGGTTTGGAAAAGTCGAAATATCAACATCGTAATTATTATGTATATTTCACGTTAAGTGAGAATTGCAAGACAAGCAAAAGGGACTACAGTGTTATGAAATACAATGGTACCGCTATGTATTAAACAACATCCCCAATTAAACAATAATGCTGTGCATTACCTGTATATTAAGTAGTAGAATATATATTCTGTCTGTTAAAATACTTAATACTTTCATATATGTTTGCTCAATTGCATGTTCAGTGCACACTTATCTGGTCCATGCTATATGTAAGTCATTTATCTAAAATAATATTCTGTTGTACCTCCATTCAGTTAAACGTTTCTCAGTTTCGATGTTGTTTCGTTGTTACTCCATGATCATATTAACGTGATTAATCGACGATATGGTAGGGGGGGGGGGAGGGGGTGGGTCTCTTTGAGTATATCTGTCAACTTATATACTCCTTGGTATCAAATCTTTGTGTTACTTTCAAATATGACTCAAATCAGGTTGAAGATTTAAGAGGACGAAAAGACATACGTTTGACAAAGAATTAAATTATTGACAAAGAAGAAAACGTGTTCGTAAGAATAAACAAGCCTCTGAATAACAATATATTTTTCATTTATTCAAAGTCTAAGGTACACTACCGATTTTAAAGGATTCATGGCTATATAGGGAACTGCTATATTGCATGTTTAGTGGATTAGCAGTGAGTCGTTCTTTTGCTCCCTTTTTGTTTATGATCGACAATCCAATAAATCTAACCAGTATACTTAAGTTTTGTCGTCTGCAGGGATGTCAATATCTATAGCTATACTGTACATAACTGATGTAAAACCTCTCAAACTAAAAAATCAACCGTCTCAGAGTATATTTTAATTTATTGCTAAAATGAGTAAAGGCGAAAAAGAAGACACTATAATTCTTCCGTCCTTCATATATAACAGTTAAACTGCTCGGTGTATTTTTCTTCAATTCAGTGTCCCTCCCCGCGACAAATAACTTGGCACATTATTTCTATAAATCGTTCGAGTAGAGTGGCATATGACTGCAGAGTTTCCATGGAAAGCGCGATTCAATTGTGACGTCAGGACTAAGACCATGATAACTTTACAAGATGGCAATCCAGCCGTTTTAGTAATTGAATTTGACGGTAATTAAAAGCAAGGGATGCGTAGATGACATAAACGCATGGAATAATAATTCAATATCTTCAAAGGAAACATTTTCCAAGACTGCTGCAATGTCGTCGGGAATTTCAATAGTGCGGAAATATGTATTCGTTGGCTTGATTGACAAAGTTTGTTAGCATGCATCATATTGCAGGTATGAATGCTACAACAAACTACGGCTAACACTATCCTATAGACATTATGTTATAATCTCAAACTACCGACGCACAGTTAAATCGATTCTTTATGTTCTTAACTATCTTCTTGAGTTACCTACTGCGTGTCCTCATAATAGGGTTTTTGGTTTCATTTCGTCAAATAAAGTTGAAATTAGAAAGCCATGATTGATAAAACAGTCCCACCATGTCTCTATCTGCGGGTTGATGTCAGTTTAGCCCTTTGTAAAATATTGTTATCATTCAACTGTTGTATACATCTCATGTTCTTTAATCACTATTGAAAGGTTGCACTGGGTGAAATTTTATCCTGAGTTACACACCATATCTCCCAACTGTGAATGTTTTCTACATTCAGACTTTGTCAATCTTCCATGTCACATTTCTTACAGACTATAATTTCATTAATTTTGTCTGTTTTCTATCAAGAATGCGATCGAGACTTCTTAAAAACTAGGTTAACTGTTGCCACTGTAATTTCAACGATCAAATCTAAATTCAATTCCCAAATGGCAGACCTATTTCATTCTTCAAGTATTCCATAGAAGAGCCAATAAATGTCACGCCGAGCTGCAGTCTGTCTTCGTTCTTGATAATTGTACACAGCATATGTGTTCATTGAAAATATGAAAACGAAACGCAACGATGACTTAATTCATCAACAGCATCATAAATATATA
>JAIPMN010030777.1:0-31502 GCA_020650975.1 Apostichopus californicus
AAATACCGGGCCTAGGCTACGGAGTAAGTCTTGGTTTGAGCAGGCTTCAAATAGTTAGGGATGACCATGCCGTTCCGCGTGTACACATGCATGTACATGTAAAGGCGCTTTTCAAACAATCTCATGTAATGGCCGCCCGGTTTACGATGGATACAGCCTTGTTTGATTTCTTGACCAAGTTATCTCTCTACCTTTGTGACCACTAATGTGTAATTAATATCCGATATTTATGTCTTTATTTGAGGTGGTTAAGAAAGTTATACAAAACCTTGAAATTAACCCTTTTGCTTTGATAATATTTTTAACTATTAAGGGTCATAATTGGTGCAATTTTATGCTATCTGATAAATTTCCATTATAAGAGAAAAAAATATTGTTTTCCGCTTGAATAGTTGAAGCGGAAGCATACTTCAGCCTCCTCCATCTCAAGAGGAATAGGGGAAAGTTTACAAAGTGAAGAAGAGTGCTGAAAACTTAAATTGAAATGCATGCAGGGTAGTAGTAAAGTTTAATTAAGCACTAGCGACTCACGCCGGGGACTCTATGAACTTGTTAGTGAGAACTTCCATTGGTTATTGTGATGATTAGTGGAAAGAAGTTTTACTAATGAACATAATACTTTTATATCCTTCCTGAATGTATCCTTCACTGACATTTTCATGTTTGCTAATAGTAGTTGTACCAGAGGTCAATGTCACAAAGTAGGATCAATATTCGGCATAACTTTTTTCTAATAGGGTTGTGAATGAGTGGAACGGTTTGCCTGAGAAAGTTGTACCCTGCAAGTAGTGTGAATGGGTTTAAGAATGCTTTGGACAAGCACTTTAAGCATTGTAATCGGGTCTGAGTGTTTGTGTCTTCAGTTTTTCCCTCTCCTATAGGGTCCTTGATGGGGAATTGAGTGTCCCTCCTGATCCCTTTTTTTCTACTTAACTAAACTAAACTAATACGTTTCGTCCTTTGTAAACAAACTTTTTATTTGAGTATTTTTTTAACACTACAACTCGCATCTGGGCTGGGCGAGCGGCACCATTTTTTGGGAGGGCACGTGCACCCAAGGTCACCCCTGCCCCCAGGCCACTTCCTGGCGACGCCACTGAGTTTAATGCATGCCCCCGAATTTTTCCTAATGTTGGCCATTTTGACGGATACTTGATCATTTGTAAGTATTGCAGGCTATAGCCTATTTTTCTTTGTGTACTTATCTTGATTGTCAGATACCAGGAAATTGCATCTACAATAGTGTTTAATTTTAAAATAGTCCTTGAGTGCATGTATATAACACGTGCAATTCACATTTGCGTGCAATTCACAATCGAACATTCCGTCGTAAGTTGTATATAAAAACTACAATATCTAAAAGACCGCTATTATATAGTCTTCCTTATAAATTTCGTATTCTTGCAAGTACACCTAGCGCTTCAAGTGCTCCAAACAGTTCAATGTGGCTGCCGTCTAATAGTCACCCGGCGGGACGTCTTTTATAAACGAAAACTAAAAGAAGAAAAAAAAGAGCGCAGAATGAAAGAAACAAGTACAAATACAATAAGTGACAAATTGTTTATTTCCTGATTGTTTAGCTCAGATAAATAAAGGAGCGAGAAGTCATTCGACTATCAGAACAATTAACAAATAGGCCTAACTGCTTGTGCTATGTAACTTTGAAAACACGTTCATATACACGTCCTGGTCCGTGAATGAATGGATGAAATGAAAGAATGACATGTGGACACTATATAAAAGAATATTGCTTTGTAAGATCTAATTCATTCATCATGCGAAGCGGCGCTACTCTCAGATTTAAAGATTAGATGTCATGTTTATTTAACGTTATGTTTTCCCTTAATGGGACACAACGTGACCCCAATCATCATTATTGACCATAGAAATGGAGATAACTAAACCATTCTGTACATAGCTAAGTAAATAATACAAGTCGTTTGGCGTGATGTGAATGTCTTAAATTTTCATTCATGCACAAGTCTGAAGACTTGATCAAGTCCAAAAAATATATGACGTCATTGAGTCACACGTGCTTCAATTTTTTATGAGTATTTTCTTTTGTATTTTTTACATTATATAATTGTCTGCAATGGATGTATTGTAATTGTCGAATATAACATGTTTAAGCTCCACATAGGAGCTATTGATGCCGTTGGTTTCAATATGTCATCGCTTTTGACATTTTACCGAGAAAATATGAACAGAGAATGTCATAGCTAGAAAATGTAAAATGTTTCAGATTCTAGTTCATTATATGACATCACAGATTTAAATAATGACAGTTCCCAGACACGACTTTCAAAGTAGGATATCTCGTAAGCGGACTAAAGATTGGAGTTATTCGCTTCACATCAGAGATCTCTGCAAAAATGAGGTTTTATTTTGTGTGCATCTTTTAAAAGAGATATTCATCTTTTTATCATCCATATTGTTTTTGGACATTCTCAGAATATAACGTGATGGTTCTCTTTTCATTAATGATTTTTTCTCAAGACAAATATCCGTTAGGTTGTTAGCATTCGTAGCTATATTTTATACCACACGACTCGGTGTAAGAATAAATTCATCTGCATACAGCGCAAATGATAGTTCACACTGTCAGATGGAAACCACATGTCAATATATTGTCCCTAAATCGAGAAATCATTGTTGAATTGTAACCTATTTTGACTGCAGTCAGTGACTTAACATTCAATTCTTCTAGTCTTATTGGATCGATCAAAGAAGATGTTCTGTCATGTCATCATGGCAGATTTGATTTGAAACCTTTATTCTGAGACTGCTATACTTATATTATCTTCTTGTTGATTTCTCCAACAAAAATATGATACATTTCAAATGTTTGTTTATATAGCTGTGACAAAACTCGTTATTGTTGGAGTTTCTTGTAAAGACAACCTTTGTAGAAACATTATACATGCGTCGACTATCATGAGTATAAGTGAGTAAACTAAAGAAAAAGAAAAACAAAGTCATTTACATATGCATTGCTGGTATGATGCCATCGTTTGATCACTTCCAAGTTGTTGCCAGTTGCAAAATATACAAAATATCACCAATTGATTTGAGAAATAAATCTGTGTAATGAATCAAAGGGCGTGTGGTTTTGACCCTAAATGCAGAACATGATTCTGACACTGGATTATCTCTTTAAACTGGTTTAATCATCACACGATTATTTCCCGGATCAACAATCATAAGAAATGCCTCTCCACCGGAACGGTAGAAGTGTAATCCCCGAACAAAGTTCAAACGTTTACTTCTACTGAAGAAACCACCAACTGGACTTTCTTCAAGAATATACATTTCTTTCTTGTGCGGATTATATTTTACGATGATTTCATACTGATCAACATAACCTTTGGCTCTAAGGGCAACGTAAACATTCCCTTCATCATCGACATCTATTCCCCTGCACTGTACGTCAGATCTCCCAGGTACGTCTAACTTAATAACAGTGTTTCGTTCTGTAAGATTTGGTGAATAAATCTCAATTGCGTTTCGAGCAAAATCTGAAATCAAAAGCTCGTTGCTGTTGTGATTTCTTTTAATGTACCAAGGATCGTGAAGATCTTTTTGACGAAACTGACGAATGTATGTGCCATCCCTTTCAAACATTGCTACAGCCGCTGAGCTTTGCTCTCGGCCAGTCAGGACATAGATACAACTTGATTCCGGACAAGACGATATACCAGCAGGACTAGTCATATGTGATTCACCGAAACTGTCAATGTAATTCAAAGATTGATCAAACATCGCCACGCATCCACAAGACTTGTCTGTAACATATAATCTCTTGTCAAGAAAAACGGCAGCAAATGGCCTGAAGCCTTCCTTTTGGTAAACCTTTACCTCTGTTCCTTCCATGTTATATGCCTTGATACCGTCGTCCATCAATACGAAAATTTCATTCTGAAACGTTAGCACGTCGTGTGGCTGATTAATACCTGATATTTCTGTGCATGTTGGTGGTTTTGCAAATCTAAATTGAGTGCCATGTCGAATACTTTCTGAGCACTTGTGTCCCTCATCTGCAGTGCCAATGAAAGAAAAAGAATATGAATTTCCATGCGTGCATTGATATATAGATTTGCATTTTCCAACACCATTAACAGCAAGAAAATACAACTTGACTATTTGGAAACGACACATAGCTGTGATCTGATGCTGTTGTTTTCTAGTTACAAAATGATCGTACATTGGCAGGGAACCATATAATTGACGAGATCATAATTATTTATCTTAAGTATGTGTTTAAATTAATATATCGTAATAAAAAGTTTGCTTCGGTTTTATTTTACGCCACGAAGATGTTCTTAGAAAGTCCAACGAGTTGCTCATATGTTTGCAGACTGTTTTCAATTAGTTAGCAATTGATGGTGGAATACAGTTGCCATCGAAGATATAAGTAGTGCATGTGTTTTACTCTCAGTTCCACATAAATTGAAAAATGATCCTTTTTGTATATTACAACAATTTACCTGTTATTGCGGAACTTCCTTTTTTGGCCTTAGGTTGATTTCGAATCTGAAGAAGTAAAATAATTATATCAATTGCCACGTGACTGCTAACAACGTAATTAGTTCCGAGAATTCTTGTTCGTCTGTAAAATGTGACGATGGTATTAATAAATAAAAATATTAATAAAGAATAATTTATGATACGTTGTGCTATATTTGCATCAACAAATTGAAAAAAAAAATCGTCGGCGTACGTAATTTCTTTAGTTTTTGAGGGATGATGCGTTTAATTCTTTGATATTTAACTTTTATGCAGACATGCGCGGTATTTTAGGAGTGCGATTAATCCGATGCAGCTGCTACGTCATCGGTTGTTTCATTGACATACCTTTAGTATGCTAACCACTTAAGGACTATTCCGTAGCTAAAGTAGATTTATTTACAAAATAAATTGTCTGCATATCATTAGGTCAATCCCAAATTCCCAGAATATTGCATGGTGAGAATGTGAATATTTCAAAGTTGGTAATAAATTGTTATTGCATCTGGCAACAGCAGAGTGAATAACATCATCATGGCAATTCAGCTGAGAATTTGTCAGCTGTGCTAACCATTAAAAATATCAAAACAAGCAATATACAAGGAAAATATAACAGGCTTTTGATAGTTAAGCTACATTCTAATTCTCAATTTTCAAATTCAACAAAGATCCTTTGTAGGCTGGCTCTGATATAAACAGTCACAATGTGTGTGTCAATACGGGTTACTTTCTTCTCCACCAAGATATGGACAACCTGCGGTGTCCGGCACGCAATTACATGAACTATGCACTATACTTTTGATGAATAATTAAACCACAATGACAATTATTGACGTATTCGCGCATTTGTGCCAATCATCTGTTCACTGAGCACAACAAACGTATTGTTCAGGGATAAAGGTATTTCGTACTTTCTATAAAATGGTAATTAAAGTAACTACAAGCAATATGAATATGTTAAAAGGTCAAACACAACTGGCTAAAGTCCCATCGAAGTATACGCTTGGCGGGGAAAGAAATCCAGAGGACTGTGTTAACTTGATCAGATGTAATCTTATTTTGAGTAATGATTTTCCATTCCAGTTTCTTAAAAAATGATGATCAAATAGAAAAAGAAACCTTTACACGACGTACACACCTTATTACGTTGAGCACAAGTCTCTGCTTCTCTCTCAACCAGTTTCCGTGCTTCGTCAAGTGATCCCTTTAGTACTTCAATTGATTGTGTCAGCTCCAGTCGTTTAATAAAATTCCACCAGCTAAGCTTTTTATACTTTTCTAATTCTGATACCTTCCTCATAACTTCGCTTTCTGCCAGAATGGCTGCTTGTAGGTCTAAAAGAATAGAGAAAAATTAAATAAATTAATCATCAATGATTACGTGAATGACGAAATGGATGGATGGATGAATGATAAATGAATTAACCATTCAATCAAGTAATCAAGATTCAATCAATTAAACAATCAATCATTTAAATCAAACGATATTCCTGCCAGTTGATGTTTCAGAAGGGAACTTTTGTCATAAACACGCTAAAACTGTTTCGCAAATAATTGGCCAAACATTGGATACGTAGGTTTCCAACTAAATTCCGGTAACGAGTTGCCTCCAAAAAAGTGCAATTGCGACAGTGTAACCAATGTGCATGCTAATTGTATTTTACTTGTCTTAGCTTTACCTTACATAAATTGGTTAGATAAGTACGTATCCTGTGTTAAGTCAAATATTTTGTAGAACTTAGTGATGTTAGGCGTCCGTATTTTACCTCCACCAGATGGAGATTAATCAAGCATAGAGAACTTCCCAAGGTATTTCTTCTATCCAAAGTTGAATGCAAGTGTCCCATATGCTTATAAACTCTCAGCCTTTGACAATAAAATCGGCGTAGTGGGGAACGTTAAAGGCCACGCGGTTGTTATATCGTCCACAACTTTGTCAATTGTTTTCCGTCGAATAGTTTTTAAAGGACTTACTAGTATAGCTCTAGTTTTATGTTTATCCTCCCTTCCCTAGCATGATAACAAATTTCATACAGATTACCTGATGGTGCATTATTTACGTCTACGGTCATTTCATCCATTGATTGAATACGGTCGCAGTTCTTTAACAGTTCGTGACGTATATCCCTCGCTTTTATTCTGTGACGCAGCAAGTCAATTTCGTTTAGTAGTCTGTCGTTCGGGTCCAGGAGCTTTTCATAGTATCTGTGTAAGCTCGATATCTGTGTAACAATACCTACCAGTGCAGCTAGAATTCCTCCAATGCGCTTCCTGACAGAATGGATTGAGGATTGAAACATTGAATAACAATTTCATTTCGCATAAAAGAGACCAAGGAAGACAAGAAAAATCAAAAATCAACCGATTTATTCAACTGAAAAGTACCTTGTGGTTAACTTTAATATGAAATGATATGATTAAGTCTCAATAGTGTATTTCTTGTGAATTAATGTTCTCATGTTATAAAAAATGGAGGAATACCATTTCGGTTGGGGAATCGTGAATACCATGGTAATAGATGGGCTAAATATCTCACTGAATTAATAATTTAAAACATTAACCCTCAACAGCTAGCTTAGCATGATTTTTGTGTTTAAGAAAAAACTTACAAACTGATTTCGCACTTTGGTCCAGGTCTAGGACCGCTGACATCAGTCGTATTGGTATCAGTCATTCTTACGATGTTGTTACTTAAAACGAAAGAAAGAAACAATTAAATAATGTAACATTAAGTACAGCTGCCGTCGATTGAAAATGAACTTAATATAATTTCTGGCGCCGATAATAGTGTAACTACAAGACTAAATTGATATTGAAGCTGATAAAAGTAACTCGAGTGTAACTCTGTGTCATGTACTATCTTGTCATTTAGCCTCTGACGAAGATCCTGCTAAGATCGAAACGTCAGGCCAACTTACTTTTACACATTGATAATCTATCTGCTAGATACTGATCTCCATAAAAGTGAAAGAGACACCTTATAGCATTATTTTCGTGACATAAGACTGCCTTTACGAACATTAGCAGTTCTACGGGTCTTTAAATCATTAAGTTGGTCATGAAACTTACTGTTACTACGTTTATCCCAAAATAAATAGGTATTCACAAATTTTACTGAGCGATGATGATGTTGAATTAGTCCAAGAGAATCATAACTCAGCTGAACAACTGCGTCTTAAAATGGGAACACAATGTTATTTGATAAGTTAACAAACGAAACCTTGGCAAACCTCTAACCGATATACGTTGATATTAGTGCCACGTACGTCCTTCTCATAGCTTTCTAAGAGATAAAATAAACACAATCTGTACAAAGTTCTATATACAAGCCTTGTTCTTAAATGTCATATCGTCAGTGTCAAGAGTGTTATTTGTCAAGTAATAAAAGAATGATCTATGGTTTGCTCAACGTTCAATACTTTATTTATCATGAGGCCAATAACACTCGGTTCTACAGAAGAACACTATTCATATCACAGCCGTTTGTATGGGAGAGCACTTGGTGAAGTGTCGGAACTAAAACTATTATGTCATTACATTTTTCGAACTATAATTGTAACTTGTGCTACGAATGCATTGAATTGTGAGGATGTCAAATGATACACTGAAAACATCTCTGTTGGTTGTCAGGTTTCTTTTATTTCTCGTACAATATACAAAGCTAGTTACCCTGTGGAAATATAATAGGTACGTTGCATTTAGTAACTTGACACAAAATTGTTCATTTATCAAACAGGTTATTTATACAGTTATCTCCCTATAGATGCAAAATCTTTCCAACACTAATATTGTAAAAAGAATGTGCAAACGACAGTAAATCAACATACGATTCTAAAATAGCAGTCCACTAAAATCAGAAACTATGCATATCCTCTTATTCTGCATTGGCCAGGCAGAATATTCAAACAATAAAAGATAAACTATCATTCATAACTGATTCCTAAGTGTCCCTTGGGAATTCAGATATAACCTCAGTTATCAATCCGTTATATGGGAATAACCCGTGAAGTTACATAATTACAATGCACAGATACTAATAATATTTCCTCAAACATAAACAGTTGGATAATGTCTCTCATAGAGTCACGAACTATGGAATACAATCAATTCCAAACATTAGTTGATACTGGTAATTTAAGATCGATACTCCTGGACATCTCTGGCTTCAACAGACTAATAAAAGTAGTAAGTACAGTCCATTCTTCTAAAAATGGCTCATATGGGTATAAAAACTTCTTAATACTCTTTAGCATCATGATCATTGGCATTACTCTAAGCTATGAATGGAAACCATTGTTCAGCACATAGCCTAAGCTATAAAAGCCTTACAGGAAATAATAGAACAATGTGGCTTCATACCATAAGATTTCTATCTTCATTATCTCCATAAAGTTAACATGGTCTTGGCTCATGAAAGTTACAAAATGAGGATTTATCCATTAACTTACCCCTAATGGCAGTCTATCCCATAAACAATAATCTTTACTGCACGAATCTGATGAATTTCTCTGTGAATCTGATGGAATATATCTAGACAAACAATATGTCATGTGTCTGTGACAATGGAAGTCAGTTGTGGTCTGCTGCTCTCATTTAAATATAAAGAGTTACTTAAAATACAAAGAGCATGCTCTATGTATGAGTTTGTATGATATGCATGACTGGTCACCTGACTAGTACATGTAAATAATCAATAAGTAAACAAAGGATGAAGTTAAGACTGTGGAGTAAGGTAAGTTTCTAACTGTCACAGTATGAACATTAACACAGACATAAATATTACATCACCAGGTAGTTGGGACTCAATTCTTAATCATACTTTAGTGGCACCTTTATAAGGTACATTGCATCAAATTAACACAGACATACATATTTCATCACCAGGTACCCAGCCAGCAAGCCGCCGTCGGGCCGACTTCGGCTTGCTCGCTGGGTAGTTAGGACTCAATTCTTAAACATATACTTAGCCCCAACTTTATAAGGTGCATTGTATCAAATTAACACAAACATACATATTGCATCAGCAGGTAATTGGGACTCAATTCTTAATAATACTCTAATAATAAACTATTGTTAATACATTATATAATCGTGTAAAAATAAGTTGGCCTGACGTTTCGATCCTAGCAGGATCTTCTTCAGAGGCTAAATGACAAGTAACAGTAACAGAAGGGACAAAAACATGCACAGAATACAGACAGGTTACATGCACAGAATACAGACAGGTTAATGAGCACGGTGAACACAATGAGATACATGTAAGGGGATTAGTAGACAAGGGATGGAGAGAAGAAAGCAACAGGGGAAGAGGAGAAGTATAGGAGATTAAAAGTGGAGGGACAAAGAGAGAATTAAGGAACGTGGAAGGAAATAAACTGGTGAAGGACCAAGACAGAGAGGTGTGGAGAAAAAAGGGGTGGAAGAGAGCTGTGAGAAGAGGAGTGATTGGGGGGGGGGGGGGCAAGGGGAGAAGGAGGGGGACAGAAGAAAAGTTAGTCATGTCCTTCCTGAATGTTGAGCCCATGAGGTTTAATGGTGCGAAGGCGTTGCATCCACAGCCTCTCTCTGCTGATTCGTACTAGGTCAGAACGGCAACCTAAGGGTTCAATCCCCTGTAGGGACATGTCGTTAATGGTATGGTTGGGAAGGTTAAAATGTTCTCCAACTGGGGTCTCTGTCTTCATGGTGTTGACTGTGACCATAGAATCGCTTCTTGAGGGTGGTTTTGGTTTCGCCAACATACTGGATGCCGCAAACTCTACAAGAGATCAGATAGATGACATTGGTGGTTGTGCAAGTGATGTG
Organism: Apostichopus californicus; assembly: GCA_020650975.1. NCBI lineage: Eukaryota > Metazoa > Echinodermata > Holothuroidea > Aspidochirotida > Stichopodidae > Apostichopus > Apostichopus californicus. The sequence continues at coordinate 10,309 of JAIPMN010030777.1, forward strand.
ACCCTATAGGTCTTGTGTGTGAGTTGCATGCTGTGGCTGGTGATGGAATTGGATTCAATAATGTGGTGGCTGCAGATGATGCATCTCAAAGTACGATCACATTTGAAAGTACCATGCTGAATGGGTGTAGGGTTAGAAGTTAGAGGTGGAACAGCAGCACGCAAAAGAAGGTCTCGTAGGTTGCATGGTCGTCTGTAGGCGATGGTGGGTTTTTTAGGGACGGCTCGTTGGAGTCTATCTGAAGTGAGGAGAATGTTGTGGTTGTTAGAGGTGATTTTCTGAAGAGGAGGAAGATTTGGGTGGAAAGTAACAACTAGGGGCAGCTTGTTGTCGCAATCTCGTTCCTTTTTGTCCTTCACTGTCAAAGTAGATGATCTGGAAAGTGAGTGGACTCTCTGAATTGCTTCACGCACCCTTCTGGCACTATGGCCCCTGGCAGTAAGGTGTTTTTCCAAAGCATCTGTATGGCGAATGAAAGAGGAATGGTTAGAGCAAATGCGACGAAGACGAAGTGCTTGACTGTAGGCAATTCCAGACTTGCAGTGACGGGGATGGCAGCTTGAAGAATGGAGATACTAGTGTACGTGTGTCTGTGAGGTTGGTGTATAAGTCTGTAGAGAGAGAACCGTGTTCCTTGCGAACGGTCACATCGAGAAAGTTAACCTGTTGGTGAGAGTACTCAGAGGTGAATTTGATGGTGCTGTGGAAAGAATTGATGTGATTGATGTCATTGGTTCAAACGAAGAAGATGTCATCAATGTAGCGCCACCAGATAAGGGTACGGCAGGGAGCTGTACTGAGCATGCGTTCTTCAAGGCTAGACATAAACATGCAAGCAAAGGAAGGAGCCATCCTGGTTCCCATGGCAGTCCCGTGTCTTTGAAGGTAATGCTTGTCCATGAACGTGAAGTTGCTTTTGGTGAGAACCTGTTGCATGAGAACTTTGATGTTAGAGATGGGTGGACAAGGGTGGACCTTCTTAGAGAGGGCTGCACATGTGGCTGCGATACCTTCAGCATGAGGGATGTTAGTGTAAAGAGAAGTGACGTCGAAAGTAGGCCTACCGATGATGGCTGTACTGGGGATTTGGTTCTTGATATCTTCAAGTTTACTGAGGAAATCTGGAGTGTTATGGATATAAGAATCTGAGGAGCAAGAGGTTCGATGAAGTGGTCCACAAACAAGGATATCTTCTCGGTGGGGGACCCATGCATTGCCTGAAATGATAGGCCTACCAGGGTTACCAGGCTTGTGAATTTTGGGCAGGAGATAAAACCTGGCTGCCTTACAGTCTGTGGGAGAAAGGAAAGAAACAGCCTTCTTAGAAATATGGTTCCGCTGGTACATATCAGTGATGGTCTGTTTTATCTGCTGGGAGAAAATAACTATATCAGAATCAAGAAGAGTGTAAATATCAATGCTGGAGAGATGACGCATGGCTTCATTGATGTAATCCTGTCAATCCTGGATGACAACTGCAGAACCTTTGTCGGCTGGCCTAAAGATAATGTCACTGCGAGACATCAGTGAGGGGAGTGCTGTACGCTCATCTCTTGGAAGGTTGTCGTGTGTTCTGCGGAGAGGAGAGTTTGACTGGTTAGTCTCAGAGCTGACGACTTGTGTGTAGGCTTCTAAAACAGGGACTCTGTTCTTAGCAGGCATCCAAGAACTTTTCTTGCAGAAGGGTCCCCGTTCAGTTGGAGGATCATCTAGGAAAAACTCACGAAGGCGAATTCTGCGAAAGAAATGAGTAAGATCTTGGCTCAGTTCCGCTTGGTCAAATGACGGAGGAGTAGGACAGAAGTTGAGTCCTTTGGAGAGAAGCCTAAGGTTTGCACTGGTAAGAGTAGAAGAAGATAAGTTAACAACTGCAGTTGAGGATGGTGGTTCAGACTCAGGTGGAGTCTGGGGCCTTCTAAAACGGTTGCAAGTGGTACGTTTGCGTCTTTTCTGAAGGTCAGTCATTTTCTTATTTCTTCTTTCTGTGAGTTCAATTTATTTTATTTTAACATTATATAATTAACTAATATCATATATACCTCATTTGAATACACCTCTATGAGGCTGAGGGAGAATTATGTTTACATTATTTTAACTGAGTGAGTAAATGCTAACCAGATCGATGAAGAGTGCTGCTGGTAACAACTTGGTTCGATATTATTTAAATATTTCTTGAACTAGCAACTTGATTCGATATTATTTAAATATTTCTTGAACTAGCAACTTGGTTTGATGTAATTTAATATTTCTTGAATTAGCAACTTGGTTCGATATCATTTAAATATTTCTTGCACTAGTAACTTGGTTGATCAATATCATTTAAATTGTTCTTGAACTAGCAACTTGGTTTGATATTATTTAAATATTTCTTGAACCAGTAACTTGGTTTAATGTCATTTAAATATTTCTTGAACTAGCAACTATATTCCATATCATTTAAATATTTCTTGAACTAGCAACTTGGTTCGATATCATTAAAATATTTCTTGAACTAGCAACTTGGTTTGTAGCAACTTGGTTTGATGTTATTTAAATTGTTCATGAACTAGCAACTTGGTTCGATATTATTTAAATATTTCGTGAACCAGTAACTTGGTTCGATGTCATTTAAATATTTCTTGAATGTGCGTCTAGGTTCGATGTCATTTAAACATTTCTTGAACTAGCAACTTGGTTCGATATCATAGTAAATATTTCTTGAACCAAGAACTTGGTTTGATGTCATTTAAATATTTCTTGAACTAGCAACTTGGTTCGATCTCGTAGTAAATATTTATTGAACCAATAACTTGGTTCGACTTCATTTAAATATTTCTTGAACCAGCAACTTGGTTCGATATCATTTAAATATTTCTTGAACTATATATGGTCCTTACTTGTCAAAAGCTCAGAGGTGGTTGGCAAATAGGAACAGTACTGTAATCATCAATTTTGGACAGATGAAACCTTGAAACTTTTCCATAATTCAAAGGGTTCTTTTTATTTAGTTTTTTCATTAGGCTTTTATTTAATCTAAATTACCTACAGTACCCATGTTGTTAAGAAGGTCACTGCTGTTTATTGGTCTTCACAGCATTGGTTACTACTATAGTAAAGGCCAAAAGATTAATAAACTAGCGTTCTTGCGAACACCACTCCTATCTTATACCGCTTATTAAAATGGCAACTTACATTAAAACATGCAATCATTTCACAATTTAGATGCAAATGGCGTTTATTTCCAATGATGTATATTTGAGTATCTAACACCACTTTTTATTTTATCTGGTAAATGTTGCTATTTTGTACAACTATCATATTTATTTCCATGTTTAAAGTCAAACATGACTAGATGGTCAGCTCGTGGACAGAGCTTGCATAAATTGTATTTATTTCTACGTTTAAAGTCATACATGACTAGATGGTTAGCTTGTGGGTGGCGCTTGCATAAACTGTATTTATTTCTATGGTTAAAGTCTCAATGTGTGTTTGCCAAATGTTAACTTCGACCTTTCCAGCTTACTGCCCTAAAAGCTAAGTGAAAATAACAACGTTCTATGTAATTTTCACATTAATAATCATTATTTTTATTGAGTTATCTGTCGTTAAATATTTTACATATTTAAAGTCATACATAACTAGATTGTCAGCTCGTGGACAGAGCTTGCATAAATTGTATTTATTTCTATGTTTAAAGTCAAACATGACTAGATGGTCAGCTCGTGGATAGAGTTTGCATAAATTATATTTATTTCTATCTTTAAAGTCATACTAGATGGTCAGCTTGTGGACAGAGCTTGCATAAATTATATTTATTTCTATGTTTGAAGTCATACATGACTAGATGGTCAGCTTGTGGGTGGAGTTTGCATAAATAATATTTCGTTCTATGTTTAAAGTCATAACAATATATCGTAATGGAACAACGTTGTGGTCCAAATAACAACACACGAACAAGATAAAACCCAAATGATTTTTCAATGTGAAACACAAACTGAATCCTTGTATTACATCAATCATAAAAGTGAAACGATGTTATGAGTAGGAAGAGAACAACCTAACCTGGCTAAGACACCTCACTGTTAATATCACTTTGTCAAGAAAAGTAAAATCACAGGGCATACTATACTTGTCAAAACGTTTGTAGTAAAGTGATGAGTAGACTAATGCTATTGGGAAAGCCATGATATCTAGGAGTTGGGTGAGGTGTGGGGGGGGGGGAGGGGGCTTCGACAAGGCTGTTCCAAAGGAACTTTAAGTATAGTTCCAGCAGAGCAAGTAAATATACATCCCTTATTTCATGACTGTAAATCTGTTTTGTTTCTATTACTTTGTCACCATTTGAATATTAATAAATACATTCCACATGATAAATAACATGACAATACTATTTTGTATTCATTTTGCTAACCTTTGAATTTATATCTATGCCTAATTTTATGGTTCCTTGTATAGTTTTGGTGTACTGATGTAAGATATTATGTTCTTCGATAATTTTTCCTTTTCTTTAACGGTCGAATCTGGTCACTCCATCAGGTTGTATCGAAACTGAATTAGGTCCCAGCATCAAGGTCAGGGAATTATTTAGTTTTCAAAGTTTGTAAAGCAGTGGTGAAAGCTCTGAACTCTGTCTCTTATACAATATTATTGTTCCTGTGTAAAAGAAAAACAACTGCGACACATCTCTGGACTTGTCTAGCAATCTGACCATTTTGCATAGCTTCAAATATGCTAGAAGGCCAAATAATGGTGGCCACTCATCCTCCCCATTCAACAAGCATATAACATCATTGAGGCATTCCTCCTCGATGTAATTCTCCAATTGTTACAGCTGACTTGAATGTCTGGTAATAATCCTGAAAGTCAGAACTACAAGATATGAACCATCACACTGATCCTCTGGGTCTAACTGCAACAGTTGGGCTCACAACTGAGTTTGAAATTTCTTTGAGGCTGAAAAGGAAGAGGGGAGGAGGGGTTGGGGGTATGCAATGTTACCCATGGACCTGTGCCTGTCCACCACAGATCATAATCAAGACCATTGAATGGCCATCTCGGGCTACACGCTCATTCTGATATCGATTCTTCTTCTTCTTCTTCGTCTGAATCAAACTCAACGTTTTCATCTCTTATCCACTTACCAGAAGGATCATGAATCCAACCAGCGCTGTTGAAGAAACGATAAACTGTCAGTAAATATCAACGAAAAGACTCCGAGCACTGCTCTCAATGTTTGATTATCTAATAACTAAATAAACTCAATATCAACTGAATAATTGTAAATATCCATGACTCGAAGCACTGCGCTCATTGTTTGGTTATCTAATAATTAAATAACTAAATAAACTAAATATAAACTAAATATTTGTAAATATCCACGAAAAGACTTGGAGCACTGCTCTCATTGTTTGGTTTTCTAATAAAGTTCTATAACTAAATAAACTATATAATTTTAAATATCCAAGACTCTGAGCACTGCTATCATTGTTTGGTTATCTAACAACTAAATAACTAAATAAACTAAATAATTGTAAATATCCACAAAAGACTTGGGGCACTGCTCTCAATGTTTGGTTATATCTAATAACTAAATAGCTACATAAACTAAATAATTGTAAATATCTAAGACTCAGAGCACTGCTATCATTGTTTGGTAATCCAACAACTAAATAACTAAATAATTGTTAATATCGACGAAAGACTTGGAGCACTGCTCTCAATGTCTGGTTAAATAACTAAACCACTTACCTGGTCAGATCCAAGTGTCGTTCTAACTCTCTCTTCCTCTTGTCCGAATACTTGGATGTTCTGCTCGACACCACAGCCACTTTTGCTTTTTTCGTCGCAGCATTGTTATTTTTGGTGACAATGTTGTCAACTGTTCCGTCTGTTGTGATCCCCTTAGGAAGTTTCTGTCTCAAATTAGAGGTAGTGGCATGAATATTCATAAAAGCAAACTTCACCGATGGACCAGATCTGTTCGGCTTCCCTATAGATTTCTTTGGCCCGTTTTTGGATGATCCATCCAATTGATGAGATGAAGATTCAGAAAGTGGCTTTTTTACTTCATTTGCACCAATTTGATCAATTTGTAACTTTTCTTGATTTTTACTCATATCCACCGTTGTCTCCTGTTTCTGACGATGGAGTCTTTCCTCCACGAGATGACATATTTGAGTATCCATAGTTGTTTCATCCATTTCACTTTTATCACACTTGTAATCCTGCTTCTTCTGTAACCGTTCAAAATCATGTTTTCTATTCGAGTTTCCCTTTGCTAACGACGGCACGTTATCCCCAATGCCGGTTCTCACATCTCTCTGAGGTTTATGCCTCGCATCGGCCTTCACACGTCTCCCACGTCCGTGCGGAATATCAACTCTTTCATCTTTAGCTTCATCATTCGTCTTTTCACATGTTCTCATTTCAGATTCCATGGGAGGGTATTCTGATATTAATTGTTGATGGTGTCTTTCCCAGCTGTGTATCTTTCCATCGTTGAAGTCTGTCTCATTTGGATAATATTCCTGCTCAACTTTCCACGGAGAGGTAACATTTTGGATGGGACTTGAGGGCAAATCATCATTTTTTAGACCAGTTTCATCCTCATATTTCCTTTTCCTTGAGGCTTCAGCTGTGTGATTTAATTCTTGACTGTTTTGATCATTAGTACCTCTTCTCCTCTTAGATACATATGGCTTTAAAACAAAAGGAGTCTCAGAAACTAATTCTGTATCATTCACTGCCGAGACTTGTGCATCTTCGGTGATAGGTGATGCCAACTTTGGACTGCAATGTGCCTTTATAGATGAGCTTTGACCTTTGTCAGAAGAACCTGCAGTAGGCTCTCTCAGAGGAACATTGTTGGTGAGAAAGTTCTGAGTATACTCGAAGAAGCCTTTCTTGTTCGAACGTTTGGTTTTGAAACTGGAGAGAGATTATCAAGAGAGTGCCAAAAACAAAATGTAAATGGAACAGGCTAGGATATGTCAGGGTTGACTCAGATAAATAAAACACTAATTTACAGGACTGATCATTGCTATGTTGTAGCTTATCTCTACAACATTAGGTTGCATGCCAGGCAACACTGTCACAGGCATACAGAGTGTCCTGTAACAGAAACATAGTGAACATATTGTCACATGGTCATAGTGCTGAGCTAACTTTCACATATAGGAATCCAAAGGTAACTGCCATATAGGCATACCAAGCTTACTGTCACATATATCGATACAAAAGTAACTGCCATATAGACATACAAGGCTAACTGTCACATATAGGAATCCAAAGCTAACTGCCATATAGGCATACCAAGCTTACTGTCACATATAGGGATACAAACGTAACTGCCATATAGGCATACCAAGCTTACTGTCACATACAGTATATCGATGCAAAGGTAACTGCCATACATAAGCAAACATGGCTAACTGTCACATATAGGAATCTAAAGTTAACTGCCATATAGGCATACCAAGCTTACTGTCACATATATCGATGCAAAGGTAACTGCTATAGGCATACAATGCTAACTGTCACATATAGAAATCTAAAGTTAACTGGCATATAGGCATACCAAGCTTACTGTCACATATATCAATACCAAGGTAACTGCCATATAGGCACACAAGGCTAACTGTCACATATAGGAATCTAAAGTTAACTGCCATAGGCATTCCAAGCTTACTGTCACATATATCAATACAAAGGTAACTGCCATAGGCACACAAGGCTAACTGTCACATATAGGAATCTAAAGGTAACTGCCATATAGGCATACCAAGCTTACTGTCACATATAGGAATCTAAAGTTAACTGCCATAGGCATTCCAAGCTTACTGTAACATAGAAATCCAAGGTTAACTGCCATATGCATTCCAAGCTTATTCTCACATGTATATGGATACAAAGGTAACTTTCATATGAGCATGCCGAGCTTACTGTCACATATAGGAATACTGAGCTCTGTCAAATAGGTACTGTATACTGTCATCTAGGCATACTATGACATATGTACACATACTGTCACAGGCTAACAGTCACATACCAGTATTTAGTATACTGTCAAATCGATACACTGGGAATAGCAGTGTACTAGTTACCTAGTGTATATATGGCTCCCAGCATTCTCAGCACCCTATGTAAATGTGATATTAATTAGCATACCGTGACAAAAGTGGAATACGTACTCTTGTGAAGCATTCTGACCGCTCTGGGCACCAGATGAAATTGGATTATAAGGAGCGTACCGCAACAATGCATTGTGGGAAGCTTTCCTTGTCTGCACAAGTAGTGGTGCCTAGTGACAAATGTAAAATGAAGAGGCCATCAACGCATGCAGAGTTTGCAAACTATAGAGAATATGCAAATGATACTACAGCATATATAATGTGCAACATATCTAGAAAATAAAGTATGCAATGGGGCAGATACCAAGAAATTTAAATAACAGCATAACATAACAGACTTGAGGCGAATCTTTGACACATCACATACGCCTATGGAACTTGTATAGGTCTCCTCATCTTCATACCATGTTTGCATTGCGAAGATAGGAATTTTCCAAATTTGTGATATTTTGCATCTGGCAAGAGCAGAATTGATGTCATCAAGGTACTTCAGCTGAATATTTCTTGCTATTTCTTTATAATTTGTTCATCAAAATTTAACCAAAGAGGAACTTGATATTTCTACAAAAATTAGATACATTTTGGTGAAATTCTAAGTAGTACACAGCTAAGCAAAGATTTCAAATGTATCAGGTTTCAGGGATAAATCAACAAGAAGATGTTGAGAGTCGAAGCAAAGCTTTTGAAGAGCAATTTGCCCAGATGACATCACAGACTTCCTACTATGATCCAACTTCCTGGAGTAATTGAAGGTTTAGCCAGTCAAAATAGCTTACATTCCATCAAACATATCTCCAGTTAGGGACAAGATATTGAGATGGGATTTTCAACTAGCAGTGCGGAAAGTTTTCCTCATAAATGTTTAAATTTCACATTGCTTATCACCAACATATTCTTTTAAGAGAATAATTTCATGCCACATTTGTTCATACACAGGCAACCAATGCACACTTCCTACGTTAAGCATGACACCGTTAATTTGTACAGAACATGTACTGACTGTTTGGGTGAGGTCTCTTTCCAGTACGTGTCCTTACCTTTTTTCCTTTTTAGGAGAGGTCAACCCAGGGTTGGACCCTTAAAGTTAATTAACGACAGGGGTCAACCTCATCAGTTGTAACAAAATTGAATTAAAGTAGTTAAGATATATCACAAAGCATCGCGCAATTCATAATTAATTTCTAAACATCTTTATTCTGCAGTACAGTAACTTTACCTCGGCTATAGTCTCATTATCATTGTTGCCATGGAGATAAGCATCTTGCCTCTTCTTTTCTACCAGTTGATGGAACTCTCTCTTCTTCCTAAAAAAATGCTCTTCGACTGAAAGCGGAGAAACAAAAATGAAGGAGTCACTACTTGAAACTAACAAGAATCTTGAGGTTGCACACTACTAATGACATCAGAAGAAATGACATGAACATTTCAATAAAAGTAACTGAAATAGTGCATACTGTTCCGGTCTTCACATCATTGTAGGCCTACTGTACTTTCACTTAGGAAGTGGAAATTTCGGGAGGGGCGGGGGGGGGGGAGTGGTGCAACAACCCACCCGCTCACCCCACAGAAGATATGTGAGATATGTTTGAAAATATTTCATCTGCCATTGAAAAAGGTAAAAAACTAAAATTTGTACAAATGACCAACTTTATTTTAACATTTTGATGAGAATAATGAGAAGTTAAATTCATAAACCCTTAACCTGCCAAACAAAATATGAAAAGTAAATTATTTCCTCAGTGTGTTAACTGTTGAAGAAGCTAAGCTATTGTAAACATAACTGCTTTACTGCACCTTGATAAAACTATTTTTAGAAAACAGGAAATTTCAGTTAAGGCATTTCCTGTGACTTCCTAGAACCTCGAACTTAAGTGACATGAAAGAATAACATCTAATCTACTGATAAATGAACGGGTGCGACACAAACCAAAAATAGTTTAGATGAAACAGTAGAATCAGCAGGAAGAAAAACAAAGTTTGGATAAACAGTAAGGGAACAAAAGAAAGGAATGATAGAACATTAGAACAGTATAACAATAGAAACAAGGGAACAATAGAAAGGACATGGGTTTAGATCTAATCAGTATTTAAGGGTGCTAGAAAATGAGAAAAAAAAAAACAAAAGGTTTTGATTAAGTTGAATATAAGGGTTCACAAATTTGAATGACTTAAATGAATGGATAGTGTGTTGTTTTTCCCCTTGACCTACTGCTCTGCACAATTACAGTACAGTATGTCTAGAAATTGGTTTCTTTTGGCTTCACTAAGTCTTTGAAGTTGCAGACTTAGTATCAGGGTAATATGTTGCAGAATATCACAAAAACGGCTCCTTAGAAAGTATGTAAGTTCTTTGTATCCTGTCAATAAACCACTCTGGGATGCAGTATTTCTCAAGCATTTTGGACTCTGAACATTAAAGGGAGTTGAAAGATAGGATGTATAGATATATATTAATATATAGATATAGATGCATACGAATACAAAACTTCCTCTCATTGGTTGCAAGAGGTCCTATATTTCCGAATACATGTCACAATCTCCCAAAGTGGGTATATACACTTTCATTTAACTTGATTCTACATGGATTTCCTAAGTCCACCCAAAACTAATCACACAGCTGGTTAAAACTAGATTTAATGTCAACATTTCTACTTACCATCAACATGCCATCTTTTAGTACAACAAAGAGTAAAGCTTTTAATGTACCACCAAACTTTGAGTTAACGTTAGTTCATCCAGTTCTTTTAATACAATATATATATTCATATGGGACGATATCATTGTTGAATCAAGTTAATTTCAAGTCAATACAGAGTAAATAATACATAATGATAAAGCAATTAAGTGTTATAAATAAAATAAAAAGATGATTTAAACTCAAGAAGATGGATTAATAAATCAGGAAAATGCTTAATTCTCCTCACATGATTTGTGTCTTTTCCCTCCTCTGTGGACACACAGCATTTCAATGGTATCCAATACTGGGCATCTTGGACACACCAAACAAGCAAATCTGTTTAAAAATGAAACAAATAATATTTTATAAATATTTGCATTTTCTTTCTTGAAGCTAATTGGAATGGGTTTTGGCAACAGAACTGAAATAACCCGAACTGAATAGTGAACTTCACAATTTTACAGATTCAACTTGAGTATACTGTAGAACTTTCAAAGATGGTGGGAAAATTTCAATTGGGTTTGTAATTCACAGTTCTAAACTCAATTTGTAGTGAATTTAGTCTACAGTAGTTAACTACTCCTCAAGAATAGTATAGATCTATTTGTTACATAATTTAAATACTACAGAAAATGGATTGTCACTCTTTTTTTTGTGTACCTTGCATACAGTACGATATCTTGTAGTTATTGTGTAGTATGTATTATAACACTCTCATTGCAACTTGAAGTTATGTGTACAGTACTTTGAATATATCCTGCAGTTTATAAGGTAGTATTACATAACACCTTCGTTGCAGCATGCAGTTAAGTGTATCTTGCATAGACTGTATCTTGTAGTTATTGAGAAGTATTACATAACACCCTCATTGCACCATGAAGTTACTTACACAGAACTTTGCATATACATACTACATCCTGAAGTTTGTTTATGCAGTAATATGTGACACCCTTATTGCACCATGTAGTCCTGTAGAATTCTAGGTGTACAGTGCCAGCTAGAGTTACTGCAATTGTTCCCATACTGTACTGACTCACTAGACTTGTGTGGTTACTGACATTAACTTTCTAGTCATGCCCTATATACACACCTTGTACTGTAATTACTGTGTGATCTGCCCAGGTCAGGCCAGGTCATAAGTACCTTCTTATTATATACCTTGCTATAATACATGTTGATAAACAAATATAACAGCATTAGCCTTCAGAGTGTCTTTGTGTCTCTCCATTGCCCACTCGGTCCCTTAAAACTAACAACACACAGCTGTACTCAACTACCTGGCAAGCGCTTTTTTTTTAGAAATTATTAATTAAGTCCTTCTAAATGTTCCTTGTAAATAAAGCAATTAAGAGATTTATGCTGGTTTTAAGTTTCCATATTTAAGAACATTGTATAAAGATGTCTAGTAGGAAGAACCATTAAGTTACCATGACAATGTCACTCAGACTGTATGAAATATTTTCTCACCTTCCATTTTTCGTCAAGTTTGCCTCATCATCTGGGATATCCTGAGAGAGAAGTTCCTCTACTCTTCTTTTCTGGATATAGCAATTCAATTATTGAAAATAAAAGAATTGAAAATATGAAGATATTAACACCTATATACAGTATATACTGGCCAGGACGTGATGTTGCTTCCCCTAAGTGATTAGCATTACCTTCAAACTATGTGCTGAAAAACAATAAACATGCCTTTTGATGGATATCATCCACAACCGGGTATTTAATGCAGGATTGCCCTGTTGTCAGGCATGGATATGTTACAGACATCTATGGCATGTATGACAAGTTTCTGCATTTCATGAACAATGTTTTATGTTTGTTGGAAATCCTGCAGTTTACATTAAATATTCATGTTCATAAAACTGACCATTGTGTGCGGTTAATAACATGAAACTGGTAACAATCCTTATTTACTGTAAAGAAATTGTACAACTTTGATTGCACAGTGGTACAGCAAATGTGTGTACGTACAAGTATATATAAGGGGAAATGATGGTTGTATGGATATATCCGACAATAGGTCACATGCAAAGCAACTGTCTGGTTTACATTAATGCCGGATGCAGACCAGCTCTTCTAACCTGTTTGTCACAATTATTGGTAAGTTTTACATTTTTATGCCAAAATTGTGAGATTCAGTGAAAAAAAAGGGAGTTCAGTAGCATTTTGCAACTGGGATAACATGGGCAGCTCTATGGTAATGTGATGTTAGCGACTAATAATGATCACGATATGAAAAGTATTACCTAACCTACAGTTAGAGTTACACTGAACACCAACCACAGTTACCTAACCTAGAGTTGGTGTTACACTGAACACCTGCCACACTGTTACCTAACCTACAGTTGGTGTTCTGAACACCTGCCACACTGTTACCTAACCTACAGTTGGTGTTACAACACCTGTCATACTGTTACCTAACCTAGAGTTGGTGTTACACTGAACACCTGCCACACTGTTACCTAACCTACAGTTGGTGTTACACTGAACACCTCTCATGTACTGTTACGTAACCTACAGTCGGTGTGAAAACACCTGTCATACCGTATTACTATAGAGTTACTAAGCAGTCAATACTGCAGTATGTAGCTCTAGAGTATAAGCTCACAACAAGTTACCCGGCTGTGTTATACAGTACTACTGTATGTACACTGTTGCGCCTACAGTGTCAGTATCGTTGATACTGGAGTCAGTTAGTCTACTTCACACCAAGCGTTCCGCAATTTATAAATTATTTTGGGAGTAAATTCAATGGGTACCATGGAATGACGCATGGGATAAAACCACAGTACGAGCATGAAATCTGAAGTCCAGGAGAGTGGCCGATAGACCAGGAGACTCCCGGTTAAACCGGGGAAGTTGACAGATTAACAGATGTGTGGCCAAACCAGTTGGAAAATCTAGAATACAGTAGTAATGTACCTTGGAAGTTGACACTGGGAGCCACCTGCATGACAACGGTCAAGCCTGCCCAAAGAAAATCAGTCCTCCCCAAATTCACTAATAACCCCCCTCCTCACAGTCACACTTTTAAATCTCTCACCTTTACAAGATTGATGGTAGAGATATCATCACTCTCTCTCTTAAAGGACATGGTTTTTGTCAATCTTCTTCTGTTTCACTGATCACCGATTTGTCTTACTGTACCATAGCCTATCAAGGTTTACGGCAGAGTACGTTGGCTTGCTCATATCTGTACACAGTACAGTATGTTTTTGTGTCAGTGCCCATGCGTGATCACAATGTAGCTGCCGGTTCATGTTTATAAACAAAATCATGGAGGCGGCCATATTTATTACCCATGATGCATCATAGACATCCGGGTTCCCTACAGCGCGCCTGCGCAAATATCGTTTATCGTAGCATTAGCGGAACAATTCTTCGAACGCACACATAATTTGTAAGCAAAGTCTTTCTTTCTATTTATTCTAACACTGTTTGTTTCATCGTTCTAAGTAAAAGTATGTTAATTTGCCATGTTATACATTGTTTATAATTTGTATTGCCTATTAAAAAAGGCATCTTCAAAAGAATGCGCCGTTAAGTCTTCCCCGCACCCATTATTACATAGGAGGCGATAACACTAGGCTGTCGTACAATACTGTACCTAGTATTGACGTAACAAATAACACTAACGTGCAATACTGTGAGTGGGATAACTTAGACAGTGCAAAGTCTATTCTAATGACATCATATTCGAGGAATTACTGTAAAATTGTGGTTGTTACTAATTTTAGGCGTCGCTGGGTAATCAAACTGCCACCAAAGCTCAAGGTTTTTGTGAATTAGGCCTAGACCAAAACGACAAGGACTAGAACTCGCCAGTGTTTAACTTTTAACTGTAGCTAGCCAAGCATAATGTAACGTAGGCCTAGGGCCTAGGCCTAAGTTAATGTAACTTACTAACGGTGAGGGATAGTCTAGCCTAAGCCGTATTGATAACGGTACATGATGGATAGTCACAAGATGAGCAGGTTAGGCCTATAAACTGTACGCTTTCATAACAAAGCTAATGTTGTGACTACCTGATATACACAGCGTAATGTCAATGTTACATTTTGACTGAGCCTAGTCTAGGCCATAATAACATTAACAATAACAGTGAACACAGTGAATGTATCTTTTCCTGTCTTCTAAGAACTTGTAGTAGTTTCAAATAATAATTGGTTGTATCTAATTGTGAAATCAAACTAAGCAAGGCCTACAGGCTATTTGCATGCTAAGAACTTACTGTATACTTCAATACTTCCTTTAAATAGATGTGTAGGCCCAGGCTCAACTTTGACATGATAGGCCTAACTCTAGTAAATACACTTTCAATAAACTATAAGACAGATCACACTATTGGTAATGAGTTTCTAGGTGATTAATCAAATATGTCGTAGCTTTCGTTTAGATCTCTGTCTGCCCTGTTTAAGTTCTTAAATCTGAAAAAGTTTGTGTTGTTCCCTTTTATTGCAAAATCTAGAGCATGTTGTGACCATTATGGCATACAGTGAAGAAAGCTACATGCATAATATTTAGCTGAGAATACCTGATTCTGCTGGCATGCATCTCATACAGATGATCTGCCTGTAGATGATTTGTATCAAGTCTTCTTCCTCTGATATCTCTTCCAGAGCAAATTGATATTTATTTAAATCTCTTTTAAAAAGTCAAGTATCATAGCCAATTCCAGCTAAATGACCTCCAAAGAAAGTTGAACATATTTATGAGTAAATTCCATGGGACGCCGACATTACATTTCTGTGGTTCCAGTGCCATTCCGCCATAGGTACATACCGCCATACCATTCCGCCATAGGTTTCGTTCCTTTTTGCCATGGTGGAAAGGCTCAAAACCTATGGCGAAAGGTACAATTTAGGAGTGGACTATACACAGGAATGTATGAGTGAAACTATTTTTGATTCGCTTGGAAGGATAGGTACACTGTCTTCAAAATGTGACAGTTCGCTGGATAGACAGAATTGTAGTTAAGACAAGATTGGGGAATAGATACACAGTCTTTAATGAACATGTTGATTGAATAGTTTTAATTGTAAGTTCGTAAGAGTTGGTACACTGTCTTCAAAACTAAATGTATTTTGTTGAATAAATCAAATTAATTTAGGTTGATTGTTTATTAAAAAGACAGATTCTGATTGTTGATTTAAATGACAGATTTTATAGATTTTGTGGGCCTAGGTAGTGTGAAACGAAGCATATATACAGTACATGTAGGTCTACAGTGCACCCACTATAATGTACTGTACTCTCTCCACCATACAAAAGTGCTTTACCGCCATCAGAGTAACATGGCGGAAATGGCACTTTTTCTATGGCGGAAAGAACACATTTTCTATGGCGGAATGTACCGATGGCGGAATGACACAGCCCCCCATTTTAACAGTAACTACATAAGAAGAATATCTTACATCCTAGATAAGCCATCATTATCACAAAGTTGATTGAATGGGAAAAGATACAAATATAACTTGAAACCTTGTTCTGACTTTATGTTTGTGTTAACAGGTTACTTGACAATAGCACTGCCAGTGCACAGAGAAGTCATCACCACAGAAGACATTTGACCTTTATCCCTTGTATCCCTTTCTTCGGAATCATCAAAACTCAACAAGATGCTGCAAGACTCAACAAATGAAGACCCTGTTGAAGTAAGACCATTGCACACCTCAGTAGCATTCACAGGATTTCAAAGGTTTCTTTCTGGGGGGGGGGTACTCGAAATCCTGGACTGATTTAGTTAGGGGCATTAATCTTTGTGGAAGGGTTAATCACACAGAGTATAAGTAAGTTTCCAGAATTGCACTAATAAGCTAACAAAAATATGTTGGTAGTTAACAACAAGAAAAGATTTTGTATTCTAAAGATATAAATTTTGCCTCCCCCCAAAAAAGTAAAAAAAAATATAAAAATTAAGCAAACGTCAGCAAATATTTTGATTTGGCCATATGAAAACTCACTTTTTGTTACATCATTAGAAATGCAGAATACGGATTGAGGACTCATTTTTGGTTGGACATCTATCAGCCAAAATATACTATAAAGAAATCACAAAGAAATCCGCTTCATCAGGATTATAGTATTTCGCTATCAGACATTCACATGGCATGGCTATACAAGTTTTGTTCTGCTCAGCTGATTGGCTTTTAAATAAATATATACAGAAGTCATTGTTGTCATGACAATAGTTATGAAAGTAGGTCTGCTTAATTATCCATAAATGATTATTTGTACTTAAAATAAATCAAGTGAAGTTTTTTTTGCCATATCATTTTTGTGCTTATGCCATTACATGACATGCACAGTATGTCAGGGAATGTTGACATGTCCAAGTGCTTATATGACAGTCCATAAAGCTCCAATAAAGCCACGAGATACCTAATCACAGACATTCATGACTTGATCAACATACAATTGCAATCCTCCCAGGTTGAAAACCCTGCAAGCCATCCCAGGTTCAGAGGATATATATAAGGTCCTAGCGCAGATTTTCAACTGTGCAGAAAAATGAAAAACAGAAACAATAACACAAAGATAGCAAAAAATGAGAAAAAAAGAAAAAGTTATAGCTGAGAGGTGTTAAAGAAATAAAAACTAAAAAGATCAGAAGGTTGTACAGCTGTTCTTTTCCATTGTAAAGCATAGTACTGTTTGTATCAGGAGTGCTCATCCATAGGCCTGCTTTCAGAACAAATTGTGAAATCAAACATGATCGTAGGAATTTCCGTAAGATTTTTTTTCTTACTCTGGGTGTCTCTTTAGAAATGAGTAGTGTGCCCCCTCTACGAAAGCACATGTAACTCCCAAATAACACCATAGCATTATTAGCTTGTGAATGTATCTTGAGTTAATTGAAGTAATTAGAGCGGTCAATGAAGTGAGTTGATTAACTGATTAGATTTGTTCTTTTTCTTCTGTTTCCTTTATGATTTATCAGTGCCCATTGTGCATGGAAACCTTGGAGATTGATGATGTCAACTTCTACCCATGTACTTGCGGATACCAGGTAAGGAGTGATCCATAGCTCAGGTCCTCTTCTGCTACTTTTAGTGTTTCAACTTAAACGTTTAGACTTTTTGTTGAGCATAATATATATCGCTGAAAACTCAAAGCATTCTGTGAACAACAACTACCGTATACTGTTTGTCTACAGATTTGCTGTGTGTCATACGACTATTTTTTTTGTTCAAGAGGTCCAGCTTGTTTTGATGACCTTGTTAAGAGCAAAATATTGTTTTGATAGTCACTGATTCTGGGAGATAATCTTTCTCATTCTTTATGCGCTTTAAATGTTTTGTCATTGACTCTGTATTTCATTCAATTTCAATTTCTTTATTCCAGTATAAATTAAAAAATTTATAAATAGGACACATAATAATGATGCACAAAAGACGTAACATGTACAATCATGAAAGCATGAACAAATCAGAAATAAGATGGAGGATTAGAAGGTTTTTTTTTTAGAATGAAAGATTTAAAAGGATTAAAAAGATTATAACAGAGATTCTAAGAACCCATTTTGAATATAAATGGCTGCTCTGTAGATAAATGAGTTCTTAAAAAGCATGTTCCTAAAAGTTGGCAAGATAGCAAGTTTTCGTAGATTGTACTTGATTGTTCTATTGCACAGAGAGATCAAATTGAAGTGAAGTGGGTGATCTTTAGAACTATGTATATTCTTAGCTAGTCTTAGTCTTATGAAGTCATTTTTAGCAGCAGTGTTTACTTTACCAACCAGGCTTTCATAGTCATGTATCCAGATATGTACTGTTTGCATCACATTCAGTCAGAAGTTACAAACGAAATTCTTCTTAATCCATCCATGCCTTCCCCTTTTAAATTAAAATATATATATATCAAGGATTGCATGTAGGTAGGATTTTATGTTTTTGATGACCAGACTCATGTTTCTGACCTTCCAATTAATCACCACAGATTTGTCGGTTTTGTTGGCATCGAATCAGGACAGATGAAAACGGCCTGTGTCCGGCTTGTCGTAAAGCCTACCCAGAATGCCCAGCAGATTTCAAACCACTGTCAGAGGAAGAGTAAGAGCCATTTTCTTTTCCAGCCAATCTTTTAAGGGTCATTCCTGAAACTCATGCAGAAGTGAACAGAGTTTTTTGTAGATTATCGAATTACATAAGGTCCACCTTCACAATAGTCAGTATATTGTTACTAGTACATTGTTTCATGTATACACCACAAAATATCTCTTTTCACCCAGAAATAATGTGTAGTTGTTCCAACATCCATCCAAACTCTTCATGCAAGAAACAGGCCTTTGTGCATCTGCAGGTTAAATTATTGCAAGACTAAATCTTGATTCATTTGGTATTAACAATGCGTGGTGACATATATATCCAACAGAGGAAATCTGTATGTTGCATGCACCCTTGTGTGGATGTGCGTGTACAGATGTTGTGTTACATTGCTGCCAACTGTGATAAATCTACATTTCAAGCAAACATTTTCACTGTAGTTATACATGTAAAGGTCTACAAACACCTATGGACCTATATCCTAATCACTCTTATAACTCTTATAGGTGTTAGAAATCATGAAGAAAGCTCCCATAAAAAACCATCAAAGATTGACCATTTTACAAGTCTTTTCTTAATTCATTTTATGTATATATAGGGTCATTCCTTATCAAATCACTGGATTTTGGAGTATGTTGCAGTTCGACCTCTTTGAAATTTTGCAATTTTTAGCCACCATGGCAATTTTTTTGAGGTCTGTTTTCTTAACAATTAAATATCCTACTACTTTCCTTATCCAGAATTCCATAGATTATATCCCATAAAATGAGAAATAAACAATTTAGGCTTTAAAAGAATTCTCTGGTGGAGTTAGATCAACTTAAAAGTGCCAAACTATTTAATTTAGGTATTGTTATCTAACAAATGTGCCATTTTGGTAAACTTTGTTAAATTGTAAGAACTTTCTATTTATATAAATGTAAAAATCCCTCACAACTCTCACATGATTAAGTTGGTAAAAAATTGGCATAAAAAACCCTTCCTCATACTGAATTGCAGCATGAAGTAGCAACTTCCTGCACAACTTACATAATTATATTACAGGGAAACATTGTAATCATTTTGTATTGTTTGGACTATCACTAGACATAGCCTCTAAAAGAATCAAGTATCCTGAAGCAATAGTTTAGGATCAATTTATCACTAATAAATGGCACATATTTTAGCGAAAAATGTCAGTTGAATTGTTTAATTTTCCATTTTATGGGATATAATCTGGAATAGGAAGGTAGTAGGATGTTGAATTGCTGAGAAATCAGACCTCAAAAATCAAGGAAATGACAAATTGCCACAGTGGTGACAAATTGCAAAATTTCAAAGTGTGATAATTCGTCCAAGTTTGAGGCAACGCAACTGAAATTTTCAGAATATGCTTATTTTACAGTGGTTCAAGCACAATAAGTTTGGCAATTTTTAGAAGAGGTCGAACCACAGCCATCCGTGATTTGACATGGAAAGACCCTATAAATAAACATTAGCGAATATTGCACATTGATGATGTTAAGGGAGTGACTGCCTAAATTTCTGTTATGTTATTCCTTTGCTTTTACAACCTTCGTTTCAAAGACACTGAACACACCTTCGTGGCGTAAGGCGATTTTTCAAATATTTTATGGTCTGCTTTGAAAAGAGGAACATCACATTATTCAAATGATTTGGTATCGAATTAGGGGTTAACTTATTAAAGTGCTAAAATATGAAATTGTGATGAGCACAACACTCTTTGTCATAGTTTGCACATATTTAATGAGTTTCCCAGATTTATTCAAAACTTCAAATGTGTATATGTATCTTGGAAACGAAAAGAGCTTTTCGAAACATTTCAACAGATTTTCTTTGAGATTATCACACACAACAAATGTACTGAATATGAGGGAAATTGGCCACAGTAGGGTGTCTGTAGCAGTTTAATTGATAATCTTGATGCTTTTAGCCAAAATAATAAAACTGGCTTTCTTGACTCTTCTAACTATAGGTGGGAGAAAATGTTACACAAACCAATGATCCTAATGTCTGAACTTGAAATAACTCGAAGGCTTGCAGTGTTTAAATTTGCATTCCTCAGACCTTGGTTAACTTGTTAGTCCATTCTATTCTGTCCTGTTTCTGTACCTACATATCCAAAATCAGCAGTTTGCAAAACGGCCGCTCTGTTTTAATGTTTCCTTTTCGTGCACGGTGCCATTTCTCTTTCAGGTTGCAACGGATAAAGTCAGCTAAGCGACAAAAGGATATACAGAGGAAACAGAAAATAACAGAGAACAGAAAACACTTAGCGAGTGTCAGGTTAGTAAGATTGATGTCCTCATCTAACATTATACAACCAATTTAATGTTATCAATCTGTACATTAACAGAGAAC
>JAIPMN010030784.1:2925-17820 GCA_020650975.1 Apostichopus californicus
GTGGGTTTTCCCTATCCTGTGATGGTTTTAGTCATGATTTCTTTGTTTATATTGCACTGTATCGATCTGGAGGTCGGTGACTCTTGCTAAATACTAAACAGATGTTAAGCGCAATATGCTACGTTAATACTTATTTTCATATTATTATTATTATTGTGGAATGGCATCGTTAAACGTAGCAATAGCAACTGTACGTGTTCTCGTTGTTCTTTTTTATTTATTTTTATTATTATTTTTTATTGTGGATCATTATCATCGTGTAAAATCTTAAAACAATCGTGTAAACTTAGTATACTACGTGTTGTTTCGGTATATTATCATATTAATGTATCGTAGCAGGACACAATAAGGTAAACAAAAAGTATAACACGTCGCAAAACGTCGCAAAATAGCGACTGTACGTGATCTGTTTGTCCTTCCTTCCGCGCAACAACTAGCCGTATCCTGCTGCATCATTCTGTGACCAATCTTGACGGTCCAATTGACGTTACATACACATGCAGTGTAGTGTCGGTGCTAAAATTTCGTTTCGAGTGTATAAACTGCCGTCGCTAAACTTCGCAAAGGAAACTTGATCTCTGTATGTGGTGTTTCCCTCACGACAACCACGCTACAAGCTAGTTCCTGATTCGTTCATTTGTTCGTTCATATGTGTATAAATTAGTAAGTGCAAAATACTTTCAGGAAGTCTCCTGATTGCGCAATCAAACTGACTGTGTATGCTAATATCCACTTTATCAAAGCGGCGCAAATCTCTCATATCAAGGGCTTAGGAACCGGGGGGCTGGGGGGGGGCAGCCCCCCAGTGAAAAATATGGGGGCGGAATTATCATTCCGCCCCCCCCCCCCGCTTCGCAAGTCAGAAAACCTCTTTTTCATTTCCAAATGAGAAAAAAAAATCTCATTTGGAGCACCAAATTGCATCTAAGGCCAGGTGAAAATGCAAAATTATTTACAAAATGGAGTGGGTGTTGTATTGTGCTATATTGCACCAAATTGCATCTGAGGCCACCTAGAAATGCCACTCAATACCACTCAATGGTACCTTACTACGCTACTATCTCATATTGTTACAAGAGTCGCAAAGTATCGCAAGAAGATATCTGCGACTTGCAGTCCTTATTCTCTACATCTCCTCAAAACGAGTAAATATTAATACAACAGAGTAAGTAAATGTACATAATACGAAGATAGAAATATAAGCAAAGATGAATGTTATTGTTAGACATAAAAGTGCAAATGTATGCATGTTTAGGCTTAGACCTATGTGTAAATATAGGACTCTGAAAGATGAAGCCCCTACCCTAGGTAAAACTTAACAGCAGACTATTTATAACCGATCTTAACTATCATAAATGCAAACTGAACGAATACTCAAATCAAAATATCAATAACGTATATCTTATATTACATGCTGAACAAATCGTCTACAGATCCATCTGTATTAGTAATATGAACTTCGTCATTTATCTTCTGCAATCACAGCTGACGTCTATGGCAAGCTAATAGCTCAATAATTAGAGACACCACGTTTGTTGGTCGAGACTCGAGACATGCATTGCGACTATACTGCGAGACATTGTACGACTTATTCCACTACAGTATAGTGCTAGTACAATCAGGAATATGTTATTTAAATGGATATACAATGGTTTTGTTACACCTCTAAATTCCCTTCAATAGATACCTGAAAGTAATTCATCACTTTTGACAATTTAATCAGTCGATTGACAGTTAATTTGCTGGTCTTTTCAACCCCACCTTAACCCCCCTCCCCTCATCTTTCTGAAGTGATTATTTTCATACTTAACATAATAGTTGAATAATACCTTTGAGCTGTAGTTGCCGAGATGTGTTAAACCTATATATGCTATTAAAGGACAACGGCTGGTCTGGTCTGGTCTGGTTGGTGACAGAGCTGATTTGCTAGTTCAAAATTTGTAAGAGAAAATGTCCTTTTATCCATACATATATATATGTGCCTATATATCACATTGTAAGACTGTTCTTTCTGGATACTGAAACATTTTGGAATTAAAACTCTATACTGTACAATTCTTACCAGTGGATTAAATGGTTGATTCACACAAGAGAGTGCTACAAATTAAGAACTGAAAATTTCTGATCTTTTCTGGTTCTCACTTAATTCTTGGAAAAAAATATCACTTGCTCCACATTGGTCATATACTTATCTGAAATTTTGAGCAAATTGTATAGCAAGGAATTACAAAGCAAACTAGCTTTCTTATTACAATATGTATTGACATTTCGGTTTCCATGAGACCTTCTTCAGCACTGGCTAGAGTTTTAGTCAAAGTAAACCCAAGCAAAATGCTTACACAGATTGCTTCCCTAACAGGTTTCGTTTTGACAGTAAATTATCCACTATCTACCATTAAAACAACAAATTGCTAGAGCAAACAAACGTAGCAGTGAGGACGGGGCCTATACATCATACAACTCAAAATGCGTACGGATTTGACACTGGTTTTAACCACTTAAAACGAATTAGAACAGTATCATCTTATTTTATAAATCAATTTCTGCATATTTAGATTTAGATTTAGATATTTAGATTTGGAAATCATAAAGAGACTCTTCGTTAGTCTCATGTTCGAAGTGTTTTAAAACATGCTGTTGTCAGTATTCCCAGTATTTCCAAGATGGGATGGGGGAGGGGGGGGGGAGGGTGGAGGTGTGATATTTAATTATTGCGGTTATACCGAAAACTATGTGAATAACGTTGTTATATTTCATCCCTCCAATACTTGTATTGATACTCGCCAAGCATAACAACAAACTTATGTACTCTTAGTATAAATGCATTATAATGCTATCCATATTTTCGGCTTTATTAGTGCGGGCGGTTTTCTTTGGGTAGTCATTTATCTTTGTGATTTGAAATGACGAGATAACGAGCAGGAAAATAGCTTTACTGAGTGTGCTCTCGTGCTAAACTGAATGTAAAAAAGGAATGAAGTTTTGTTCAGACATACACTCACAAAGTTAAAAATGTCTTCTTTCTTTTATATGAATAATTGACGAATGACCAATCTTTCAAACTTATTTCCATAATTGGTGTGGTTATCCTCTTTATTGTCTCGCACATATCACTATTCAATAATGATATGTATATATGTTGTTATAATTTGATGCAACATGGTTTTGTTTACTTTCGATTTCATTCCCAGAAAGACCAAAATCGCAAACAACAAACAAAATCTGATTAACTAAATCGTAATACTATCTATAGAAACAGTTGAGCCATGGCATGTTTAGCATTCTCAAGTACAGTTATGATATTGACAAATTTGAATCATTCTAACTTTTTTGCAAAGTTAGGTCAAAACTTTGTAGTTTTTAAAATTTCCAACCAAATTATGCTGTGTTTGTGAAAATATGTAAATCTTCGACGTTACAACCTCATATACATATCGTCATGTTATTCTTAAATAGCCTATCCATTGTATCATCATCATAATATAACAGTTAAGACTATGTCAAAGTTATTAACAAATCGCCCTCTGGTATTGAATTACACAATTAAGTCACATACATTTTGTAACCACCGCTTAGTACTTCCCACATCGTTTGTTGCTCAAACTCCCTATTCTTCCAATGTTCATTTGATACAGGTACCATCAACACTTTATGATCATGCTATTCTAGACAAAGTCCCTTCTATCAAGAATGTTGTGTCCATCAAAGCAGAGAAACTACGACCATGTATAACTGTCATATTGTTTGTATTCTCTCTTCGTTCACAGTGTGCAACCATGTATGACCCACTTCAGGTAATGTCAATGTTGCCCCCCTCTTAATATGTACACAGTGGCAGAGAACTATGTTTGCAAAAAATAATAAGTTTTCCTATTTATATATATTTCGTCACCATCACATTTTAACATTAGCGGTCATAAGAAATCAGAAGGTGGAATCTTCAAAACTGAAATCTGATATTTGATAATATCCAAAGAGTCTTCGACATATGGCAAACATGGATGTATTCCCGCAGAATGTGTACAACTATATAATACATTTCGGCTACACTACATACATTTCATTGCCTTTGGCCAAATCATGTGATCTCCCTGGTCTTTGACCAAAATATACTCTCAACTATACTTGGAATATCTAAGTCTATAAGACAATGCTCGACTCAAACTGAGGACTCTAAAAATGTTGCTATGATAGAGATACATATACATAATAGAGAGTAACGTATTTCTTAAACGCATAGCAGATGCAATTGACGGAACAAAACAAAATAGGTAAACGTGTTAATTGCTGTTTACATAAAAAAGACTCTTTGGATAGTACGTATTGAGTAAATTTGCAATTGCTATTTATCCCCTTTATCAATAATGAACAGGCGGTTTGCTCGTTTAGTCATTTATGTTTGATACTTCATACGGCTAGATATCGAGCAGGAATAAAGGGTTACTGTGTGTGAATCAATATCACGGTGAAACACGAGTACAGTAGTTATCAATTAATTCTATGAGAACAGATAATTAAAGTGACATAGGGTGCGGATTGAAATATATTTAGTTTGAACTATTATATATGGTACAAATAAAAGAGAATTTTTTGTGAAAGTTCAAATCCGTGTTTTGGGTAATAAATAATATCTGACAAATTTTCAAGATGTGAAGTATTTGAAGTAACTAAATGTCAAAATGGTATCGCATATTTACTATCCATTGTAAGCTTTCATGTTAAACTGAATGGAAGAAAGGAATGATTTATCTTTAAACATACACTCACAAAATTCAAAATGTCTTCTGTTCTTATATGAATAATTGACCAATGACAAATCTTTCAAGCTTATTTCAAGAATTGATGTAGGAATCCTCTTTATGGTCTCGCAAATATCACTATTTACTAATGAGATGCATAAATGTTTTCATGTTTTGATGCAACATATTTTGTTTATTTTTTATTTGATTCCCCCGAAAAAACCAAAATCGCATTCAGCAAACAAATTCTAATAAATTAAATCGTTGTACTCTCTACAGAACATGTTAAGCTAGGGCAATTATAGTACACTACAGCATATATATTTATGCTTAAAAAATCGAGCATACTAATTTATCTGCAAACTAGGTAAAAAATTGTTATTGTTTAACATTTTCACCCAATTTGTTTTGTTGTGTTTGTAAAAATCTTGAAATCTTCGACCTGCAACCTCATATCGCCATGTTGTTCTCAAATTATCTATCCATTGTACAATCATAGTTTCGCAGATAGGACTATATCAAAGTAATTAACAAATCGACCTCTATTGGAGAAAACTATTCAGTGTAGAGCGCCGAATACACAATAAGTTACATATATTTTGTACCCAATGCACAGTCTTCCCACATTGTCTGTAGCTCAAACTCTCTATACTCCAAATGTTCATTTGATAGGGTTATCAGCACAATTTATGATCATGATTGTCTAATTCTAAACAAAGTCACTCCTATCTAGAATTTTCTGTACATCAACATCAGAGAAACTATAACCATGTCCAACTGTCATATTGTCTGTTATCTCTTTTCGTTCACAGCATGATATGGCACATCTCCTTCGGGTTAAACTGAAATCACAGAGATATTTTCGTTTACAGTATGCAACCAAGTATGATTCCGTTAAGGTAATGCCGAAATTGTTGTATCTCTTAATGTGTACACAGTGGCGGGGTACTAAGTTTACAATAATATTCAGCTTTCCTATTAATATAGATTTTGTCACCATCACATTTTATCAATGGCGGTTTTAAGAAAACAGAGAGCTGGAAATCTTCAAAACTGAAATCTGATATTTGTTAATATCCAAATGTCTTCGACATATGGCAAACATGGATGTAGAATGTGTACATCTATCGAATACATTTGCCTACATTTTATACCTTTCATTGCCTTTCGCCAACTCACGTGCTCTCCCTGGTCTGTGACCAAAACATACTCACAACTATACCTGTAAACTCAAAGTCTAATAAGACAATATCGACTTAATCTTTCGACTACAACAATGTTGTTATGACAGAGATACATAAACAAAATTGACAGTAACGTATTTATAATACGCATAGCATCTGTAAATGGCGGAACAAAACGAAATAGGTAAATCTGATCAGTAGTGTTTACCCCCCCCCCCCACCCAAAAAAAATATTTGGAAGGTACATATTGATTTAATTTCCAATTGCTATTTATGGCCTTTATCAATAATGAACAGACGGTTTGCTCGTTTAGTCATTTATGTTTAAGACTTCCTATCGCTAGATACCGAGCAGGAACACAGCATTACTTAGTGTGAATAAAAACTAACGGTGAATTACGACTGCAGCATAGTTATCAAGGCATTCTCTGAGAACAGACAAGAGTGACATATTACTATTTGATAATGAGATGAATATATGTTATCATGTTTTGATGCAACATATTTTGTTTA
This sequence comes from Apostichopus californicus, assembly GCA_020650975.1. Taxonomy (NCBI): domain Eukaryota; kingdom Metazoa; phylum Echinodermata; class Holothuroidea; order Aspidochirotida; family Stichopodidae; genus Apostichopus; species Apostichopus californicus. The sequence goes on from JAIPMN010030784.1 coordinate 9,362, forward strand.
TGTTCGATTTTCTTCCCAGAAATATCAAAATCGCACACAGAAAACAAAATCTGGTTGATTAAATCGTTATACTATTTAAAAATAAAGCAGTAGAGTCAGGTCACTTTTAGCACACTAAAGTCAAGATATTTTTTTTTTAAAGATTCACTGTTACTTTATTGCAAGTCTAGGTCAACATTTGTTATTGTTTTAAATTTTCACCCGATGTTTTATGTGTTTTTAAAAATCTGTAAATCTTCAACTGCATCCCCATATACATAACGTTATGTTGTTCTCAAATTGTCTATATTTGTACCATCATAGTATCGCAGATTAGACTATGTCAAACTAATTAACACGTCGCACTCTATTGGAAAAAACCATTCAGTGTACTGCGCCGAATACACAATAACGTTACGTACATTTAGTAACCAACACAGTTCTTCCCACATCGTCTGTAGCACAAAACCTGTGTACCTACAATGTTTATTTGATAGAGGTACAAGGAAACACTATATGATTATGATGACTAAGTCACTCTATAATTTTTTTCTGTACATCAAGATCAGAGAAATTATAACCATGTATAACTGTCATATTGTTGCTTTCTTTTTTCTTTCACAGATATGTTTACTACTTCTCTTCCTGGTAATGTCGAAATTACTTTTTCTCTTTATAGGTACACAGTGGCAATTTTGCTGTGTTTGTGAAAATCTGTAAATCTTCGACCTACAACCTCATATACATATCGTCATGTTATTCTTAAATTGCCTATACAGCGTACCATCATAGTATAACAGATAAAACTATGTCAAAGTTATTAACAAATCGCCCTTTGGTATTGAATTACACAATTAAGTCACATACATTTTGTTACCACCGCTTAGTACTTCCCACATCGTTTGTTGCTCAAACTCCCTATTCTTCCAATGTTCATTTGATACAGGAACTAGCAACACTTTATGATCATAATATTCTAGACAAAGTCCCTTCTTTCAAGAATGTTGTGTCCATCAAAGCAGAGAAACTACGACCATGTATAACTGTCATGTTGTTTGTATTCTCTCTTCGTTCACAGTGTGCAACCATGTATGATCCAGTTCAGGTAATGTCAATGTTTCCCCCCTCTTAATATGTACACAGTGGCAGAGAACTATGTTTGCCAAAAATATTAAGTTTTCCTATTTATATATATATTTCGTCACCATCAAATTTTATCAATAGCGGTCATAAGAAATCAGTAGGTGAAATCTTCAAAACTGAAATCTGATATTTGATAATATCCAAAGAGTCTTCGACATATGGCAAACATGGATGTATTCCCGCAGAATGTGTATAACTATATAATACATTTCGGAAACACTTCATACATTTCATTGCCTTTGGCCAAATCATGTGATCTCCCTGGTCTTTGACCAAAATATACTCTCAACTATACTTGGAATATCTAAGTCTATAAGACAATGCTCGACTCAAACTGAGGACTCTAACAATGTTGCTATGATAGAGATACATATACATACTAGAGAGTAACGTATTTCTATAACGCATAGCAGATGCAAATGACGGAACAAAACAAAATAGGTAAACGTGTTAATTGCTGTTTACATAAAAAAGACTCTTTGGATAGTACGTATTGAGTAAATTTGCAATTGCTATTTATCCCCTTTATCAATAATGAACAGGCGGTTTGCTCGTTTAGTCATTTATGTTTGATACTTCATACGGCTAGATAACGAACAGGAATAAAGAGTTACTGTGTGTGAATCAATATCACGGTGAAACACTGGTACAGTAGTTATCAGTTAATTCTATGAGAACAGATAATAAAAGTGACAAAGGGTGTGGTTGAAATATATTAAGTTTGAACTATTATATATGGTACAAATAAAAGAGAATTATTTTTGAAAGTTCAAATCCGTGTTTTGGGTAATAAATAATATCTGACAAATTTTCAAGATGTGAAGTATTTGAAGTAACTAAATGTCAAAATGGTATCGCATATTTACTATCCATTGTAAGCTTTCATGTTAAACTGAATGGAAGAAAGGAATGATTTATCTTTAAACATACACTCACAAAATTCAAAATGTCTTCTGTTCTTATATGAATAATTGACAAATGACCAATCTTTCAAGCTTATTTCAAGAATTGATGTAGGAATCCTCTTTATGGTCTCGCAAATATCACTATTTACTAATGAGATGCATATATGTTGTCATGTTTTGATGCAACATATTTTGTTTATTTTTGATTTGATTCCCCCGAAAAAACCAAAATCGCATTCAGCAAACAAATTCTAATAAATTAAATCGTTGTACTCTCTACAGAACATGTTAAGCTAGGGCAATTATAGTACACTACAGCATATATATTTATGCTTAAAAAATCGATCATACTTATTTATCTGTAAAACTAGGTAAAAAATTGTTATTGTTTCACATTTTCACCCAATTTGGTTTGTTGTGTTTGTAAAAATCTTGAAATCTTCGACCTGCAACCTCATATCGCCATGTTGTTCTCAAATGATCTATCCATTGTACCATCATAGTATAGCAGATAGGACTATATCAAAGTAATTAACAAATCGACCTCTGTTGGAGAAAAATATTCAGTGTAGAGCGCCGAATACACAACAAGTTACATATATTTTGTACCCAATGCACAGTCTTCCCACATTGTCTGTAGCTCAAACTCTCTATACTCCAAATGTTCATTTGATAGGGTTATCAGCACAATTTATGATCATGATTTTCTAATTCCAAACAAAGTCACTCCTATCTAGAATTTTCTGTACATCAACATTAGAGAAACTATAACCATGTCCAACTGTCATATTGTTTGTTTTTTCTTTTCGTTCACAGAATGATATGGATCATCTCCCTCGGGTTGAACCGAAATCACAGAGATATTTTCGTTCACAGTTTACAACCAAGTATGATTCCGTTAAGGTAATGCCGAATTGTTGTATCTATTAATGTGTACACAGTTGCACAGAACTAAGTCTACAATAATATTCAGTTTTCCTATTAATATAGATTTTGTCACCATCACATTTTATCAATGGCGGTTATAAGAAAACAGAGAGCTGGAAATCTTCAAAACTGAAATATGATATTTGTTAATATCCAAATGTCTTCGACATATGGCAAACATGGATGTAGAATGTGTACACCCATCGAATACATTTGCCTACACTTTATACCTTTCATTGCCTTTCGCCAACTCACGTGCTCTCCCTGGTCTGTGACCAAAACATACCCACAACTATACCTGTAAACTCAAAGACTTTAAGACAATGCTCGACTTAATCTCTCGTCTACAACAATGTTGTTATGATAGAGATGCATATACAAACTTGGGAGTAACGTATATATAATACGCATAGCTTCTGAAAATGGCGGAACAAAACAAATTAGGTAAATCTGATCAGTGCTGTTTACCAACAACAAAAATTTGGAAGGTACGTATTGATTTAATTTCCAAATGCTATTAATGGCCTTTATCAATCATGAACAGACGGTTTGCTCGTATAGTCATTTATGTTTAAGACTTCATATCGCTAGATACCGAGCAGGAATACAGCATTACTGAGTGTGAATAAAAACCTACGGTGAATTACAAGTATACAGTATTGTTATCAATGCATACTCTGAGAACAGATAAGAGTGCCATATTACTATTTAATAATGAGATGCCTATATGTTATCATGTTTTGATGCAATATATTTTGTTTTCGATTTTACTCCTTAGAGATATCAAATCCCGTACAGCAAATTAAATCTGATTGATTAAATTTTTACACTATTTAGAAAAAAAGCAGTTGAGCCAGGTCACTTTTAGCACACTAAAGTAAAGATATATATATTTTTTTAAAGAATCACTATGATTTTATTGCAAGTCTAGGTCAAAATTTGTTGTTTAAATTTTCACCCAGTTTTTCTGTGTTTGTAAAAATCGGTAAATCTTCAACTGCAACCTCATTTACATATCATCATGTTGTTCTCAAATTGTCTATTCTTTGTACCATCATAGTATCGCAGATTAGACTATGTTGAACTAGTCAACAAATCGCCCTCTATTGGAGAAAACCATTAAGTGTACTGCGCCCGTATATACAATAAAGTTACGTACATTTAGTAACCAACACATTACTTCCCACATCGTCGGTAGCACAAAACCTGTATACCCCCAATGTTCATTTGATAGAGGTACCAGCAACACTTTATGATTATGATTTTCTAGACTGAGTCACTCTATAAAGAATTTTCTGTACATCAACGTCAGAGAAATTATAAACCGCCCTGTATAACTGCCATATTGTTTGCTTTCTTTTTTCTTTCACAGATTGATTTGCTACGTTTCGGTCAGGTAATGTCGAAATTACTTTTTCTCTTAATAGGTACATTGTGGCAGGGAGCTTAGTTTTCAAAAATATTTTGTTTTGCTATTAACATAGATTTCGTCACCTTCACATTTGATCAATGACGGTTATAAGAAATCAGAGAGGTGGAAATCATGAACACTGAAATATGATGTTTGGTGATATCCACAGAGTCTTCGACATATGGCAAACATGGATGTATTCCCGTAGAATGTGTACAATTATATAATACATTTCGCCTATACTTCATACCTTTCATTGCCTTTGACAAACGTTATGTGGTTTCTATGGTTCGTGACCAAAACACACTGAGTCTCACAACTATACTTGGAATCTCTTGGTCGATAAGGCAATGCTCGACTCAAACTGAGGACTCTAACAATGTTGCTATGATAGAGATACATATACATAATAGAGAGTAACGTATTTCTAAAACGCATAGCATAGCACGCATAGCATTGCAAGTCTAAATCCGTGACCAAAACACACTGAGTCTCACAACTATACTTGGAATCCCTTGGTCGATAAGGCAATGCTCGACTCAAACTGAGGACTCTAACAATGTTGCTATGATAGAGATACATATACATACTAGAGAGTAACGTATTTCTATAACGCATAGCAGATGCAAATGACGGAACAAAACAAAATAGGTAAACGTGTTAATTGCTGTTTACATAAAAAAGACTCTTTGGATAGTACGTATTGAGTAAATTTACAATTGCTATTTATCCCCTTTATCAATAATGAACAGGCGGTTTGCTCGTTTAGTCATTTATGTTTGATACTTCATACGGCTAGATAACGAACAGGAATAAAGCGTTACTGTGTGTGAATCAATATCACGGTGAAACACGAGTACAGTAGTTATCAATTAATTCTATGAGAACAGATAATAAAAGTGACATAGGGTGCGGATTGAAATATATTTAGTTTGAACTATTATATATGGTACAAATAAAAGAGAATTTTTCTTGAAAGTTCAAATCCGTGTTTTGGGGAATAAATAATATCTGACAAATTTTCAAGATGTGAAGTATTTGAAGTAACTAAATGTCAAAATGGTATCGCATATTTACTATCCATTGTAAGCTTTCATGTTAAACTGAATGGAAGAAAGGAATGATTTATCTTTAAACATACACTCACAAAATTCAAAATGTCTTCTGTTCTTATATGAATAATTGACCAATGACCAATCTTTCACGCTTATTTCAAGAATTGATGTAGGAATCCTCTTTATGGTCTCCCAAATATCACTATTTACTAATGAGATGCATATATGTTGTCATGTTTTGATGCAACATATTTTGTTTATTTTCGATGTAATTCCCCCAAACAACACCAAAATCGCATTCAGCAAACAAATTCTAATAAATTAAATCGTTATACTCTCTACAGAACATGTTAAGCTAGGGCATTTATAGAACACTACAGCATATATTTATGCTCAAAAAATGGATCATACTAATTTATCTGCAAAACTAGGTAAAAAATTGTTATTATTTCACATTTTCACACAATTTGTTTTGTTGTGTTTGTAAAAATCTTGAAATCTTCGACCTGCAACCTCATATACATATCGTCATGTTGTTCTCAAAGTATCTATCCATTGTACCATCATAGTATCGCAGATTAGACTATTTCATACAAATTAACAAATCGCCCTCTATTGGAGAAAACCATTCAGTGTAGAGCGCCCAGATACACAATTAAATTACGTACATTTAGTAACCAACACAGTATTTCCCATATCGTCTGTAGCTCAAAACCTGCATACCCCAATGTTCAATTGATAGAGGTACCAGCAACACTTCTAATTATGACTTTCTAGTCTAAGTCACTCTATAAAAAATGTTCTGTACATCAACATCAGAGAAATTATAACCCGCCCTGTATAACTGTCATATTGTTTGCTTTCTTTTTTTTCGTTCACAGATTGGTTTCCTACTTCTCGTTGTGGTAATGTCGAAATTACTTTTGCTCTTAATATGTACACAGTGGCAGGGAACTAAGTTTTCAAAAATACTTAGTTTGCCATTAATATAGATCTCGTAACCTCCACAATTTGATCAATGACGGTTATAAGAAATCAGAGAGGTGGAATCATGAACACTGAAATCTGATGTTTGGTGATATCCACAGTCTTCGACATATGGCAAACATGGATGTATTCTCGTAGCATGTGTACAACTATCTATTTTAATTTTAATTATTTATATTAATTAATTTTTCTCTAAATATGTACACAGTGGCAAGAAACTAAGTTTGCCAAAAATATTAAGTGTTTCTATTCATATAGATTTCGTCACCATCACATTTTATCAATGGTGATTATAAGAAATCAGAGTGGTGGAAATCTTCAAAACTGAAATCTGATATTTGTTAATTTCCAAATGTCTTCGACATATAGCAAACATGGATGTAGAATGTGTACAACTATCTAATACATTTCGTCTACACTTTATACCTTTCATTGGTTTTGGCCTACTCACGTGCTCTCCCTGGTCTGTGATCAAAAAATACTCACAACTATACCTGTAAACTCAAAGTCTATAAGACAATATCGACTTAATCTTTCGACTACAACAATGTTGTGATGATAGAGATACATATACAAAATTGATAGTAACGTATTAATAACACGCATAGCATCTGTAAATAGCGGAACAAAACAAAATAGGTAAATCTGATCAATGCTGTTTACCAAAAAAAAAGGAGAAACCTCTTTGGAAGGTACGTATCGATTTAATTTCCAATTGCTATTTATGGCCTTTATTAATAATGAACAGACGGTGTGCTCATTTAGTCATTTATGTTTGAAACTTCATATGGTAAGATACCGAGCAGGAATACAGCATTACTGAGTGTGAATAAAAACTTACGGTGAGATACGAGTACAGTATAGTTATCAATGCATTCTCTGAGAACAGATAAGAGTGACATATTCATATTTGATAATGAGATGCATATATGTTATTATGTTTTGATGCAACATATTTTATTTATTTTCGATTTCCTTCCCAGAAATATCAAAACCACAAACAGCAAAAAAAATCTGATACATATAATCCTTATACTATTTAAACATAAAAAAGTTGCGCCAGATCACTTGAAGCACACTAATGTAAAGATATTCATGTTTAAGAAAAATCACTGTTATTTTATTGCTGGACTAGGTCAAAATTTGTTATTGTTTAAATGTTCACCAATTTTTTCTGTGTTTGTGAAAATCTGTAAATCTTCGACCTGCAACCTCATAAACATGTCATCATGCTGTTCTCAAATTATCTATTCATTGTACCAGCATAGTATTGCAGATTAGACTATTTCATACAAATTAACAAATCGCCCACTTTTGGAGAAAACCATTCAGTGTAGAGCGCCCGGATACACAATAAAGTTATGTACATTTAGTAACCAATACAGTATTTCCCACATCGCCTGTAGCTCAAAACCTGCACAGTTACCCCCAATGTTCATTTGATAGAGGTACCAGCAACACTTCTAATTACGACTTTCTAGTCTAAGTCACTCTATAAAAAATTTTCTGTATACAACATCAGAGAAATTATAACCCGCCCTGTATAACTGTCATATTGTTTGCTTTTCTTTTCTTTCACAGATTGGTTTCCTATTTTTCTTCCTGGTAATGTCGAAATTACTTTTTTTTAATATGTACACAGTGGCAGGGAACTAAGTTTTCAAAAATATTTAGTTTTGCCATTAATATAGATCTCGTCACCTTCACAATTTTATCAATGACGGTTACAAGATATCAGAGAGGTGGAATCGTGAACACTGAAATCTGATGTTTGATAAAATCCACAGAGTCTTCGACATATGGCAAACATGGATGTATTCTCGTAGCATGTGTACAACTATCTATTTTAATTTTAATTATTTATATTAATTTGTCTCTAAATATGAACACAGTGGCAAGGAACTAAGGTTGCAAAAAATATTCAGTTTTCCGATTAATATAGATTTCGTCACCATAACATTTGATCAATGGTGATTATGTATGTATGTATGTATGTATGTATGTATGTATGTATGTATGTATGTATGTATGTATGTATGTATGTATGTATGT
>JAIPMN010030793.1:1014-30144 GCA_020650975.1 Apostichopus californicus
CCCCCCCCCCCCCCGTCCATAGTCCGCTCCGGTTTTCCATATTTGTCTTATTTGCAGAGAAGAAAGTGCAGTGTTTGAGACAAATATTTGGAATGGTACTTTAAGTTCACTTTCAGATTTTTGCAATGATTCAATATATAAACCCACTATAAGGCAGTTTGGTAAATCCAGTCACAACAAACAAGCAAACATCCTTACCATTCCTGTGTCATTCTGTGCGTCAAGAAGTGTAGCATACTGAAAGAAGCTTGATAGGTTCATAGGTCCTGATCTCCTCTATCCAGTAGTCTCTTTCTTCATATTTAATAGAGGGTTACTTCCTATTGTTGAATTATTACATCATGGAGCCATTCGAGCCTCAGTGACAAAAGTGAAACAATAACATAATCAAAACACTTATTCAGATATGTTCACTGTCAAATGACTCTAGAAAAAAAGGTTACACACATCAATTTTGAAAGTTATATGGAACTTCTGTATCCAGATAGCAAAATAGCACTACAAGGGGTCATTGTGAATGATCATCTTAACATGTTACTAGTGGCCATCTCAAAAATCCAGGGCTAATTGTCCGTACAATTTGTGATATTAAAGCTAAAGGTGCGTTTGCAGGTTAATGAGCGTTACCCTGGAAATTATGGATTTGTTACAATAACAGGATGCCTTGAACAAGAAAGGGTGTTGTAAAATGCATGTTTGATGGAATGTTGAATTTCATTTTAGAGCATTTGACCTTTGCTATACTCAAGTTAGAATTTATCCACAATATTCCAGAACAGGAAACAACTCCAGAGTATTTGAATTAGTACTATGGTACTATAGTAAATTAGTAAATTTGATCAAAGTATATTTGAAATTCATTGGCTCGGCCTAATACCACACTTCAGCTACTGTAGGCCTAGACCTAAAGATGTTTAGGTTGAGCCTATGTCATGTTGTATCTTTAGTCTGGCGTTGGGTCTGAAGTAATAGTACACAGAGAATATTGGTTGATTCGTAGCAGTGTTTATTACAGTGAGTTGTTTACAAGAACATGGTGATCGTAACGAATGAATCGACTGTAGCAAGTAGAACGTACATAACTAATATCACAACATCCCCTTCCTCAATAACAGATCTTGAAAATTTAACATATCTTACAGTGTGTACAAAAACATCATAATATGAAACACTTCTAAGGTGAGGCTCGCAAATTTAACCGGCAATGATCGAAGGCCCAACCGTTGCTATCCAGTGTAATGAGCACAGCAACCAGCTGGTAATGAGTCATGCTTGAACGCACACATTTCCTGCCTTCCAAGAGTCGGTGGACAGTTGTATGCACTTGACTATGAAACCACAAATTAAGCCTCTAATACACAAAAGAAGACCAGACAATGAACTGGCCGCTTTGGTCCAGGATGTACACAAAAGGGTTATAGAATTTTCTCTGCAGTTTAAAGTTTGGAGAATTGTTTATCAATGAAGCTACTACATATACAGTACCGCCCAGATTAAATCGGCCGTGGCATTGTGACAAAATATGAGGAGTCTATCGTAAAATCGTTTCCATTACGCCTATAGCAAATACCTAACGTAATATCGGGCGTCGCATCGTGGTCGTAACATCGTGATGTTATGTTTATCATTTCACTGGCACTTTATACTATCGTAATGTTATCGTTTTAGCGGGAATTACGTTGCAGACGATCGATCGTTTCATCGTGATTTGAAAGAATTGGGGAAGGCTTCTTTCCGCAGTAAATGAAAACATCAATACAACGCTATGTGCGATAGATTCATTGCAAATTCTGATCAAAAAGTTTGGTGTGTCACCAAATTAAGTGTCAATCGACATACAAGTTTCATAATCGCAAAATAAGTACGATAGGCCTAATGAACATACTGTACTCCTCCAAACTCCTTCATACAAACTCCTTCTTTAAAAACAGAGCGATCGCAAAATATTCTCTATTCGAACAAAACATTCCGTTCTGAACTTCTTGTATGCATGAATATCCGCCTAGGCTTTAATTGCACTAGCAAATCGTCCAAAAATGCTAGGATAGGGTTAATATGCATTTTAACGCTGAATAGGCCTAGCTTTTTCACCGTCCGGGATGCATGGGCTGGCATACGTTAGTATGTTATATTAACATTCTTTGAACATTGTGTTCATGATCGAATTTTGCAAGATTTTCGAGAAAATTGTTTGCTTGGAGAATGTTTTTCCGCACCATATGATATGCTCAAATTGACAGTTTCTTTTGCTTAGCATCAGTAATCGATGGGATCATGATGGCAACCCGTATTGACGCGCACATTAAAAATTATACAAATAGGTCATAACTTTTGTTAGAAGCTTTTTTTTATTTAAATGTCATGAAGTCATTTTATTGCTTTTGGTCGGACAGTTTTGTATGGTAGCAAACTTATTTTATGAAAATACTCTACGGTCAAGTTGATCACTGACCTCGTAGAATTTTCAAACCGTAATCAGTCCAAACATGTATGGTTTCACCAAATCCTCCATTACACGCAACAAAAGTATATTTTTTGAATATTTATGTGGTAATACTTGAAATTTTCATTTTGTTCAATCATGTGTTTAAGCATCATATAACGTAGTTAAATACACATTCGCCCAAAATGCAATGATAAGGTTTAGACCCAGAACTTCTTAATACATTGAGATTCCAATTACTAGTCCAAAATATTTTCTGAAGAAAAACCTTACGATGTTTTTCACAAATATTGATGCTTAGATAAGTGCTTCCTCACAATCAACGAGCCGCCCCGAAATTCGCTCCGCTTACGTAAATCTTCTATATATATATAACACGTGGAAAAACACGAGTTTTTACACACATAATTCTCGTTGACATTGGTCACGGAACATAAGTAGGTCATCGACATTCGAACTTGCCCAAGTTCATTGCACCATGGGAACGACACAACACATTGAACATGATGGTACATTTTCCCGCCATCTGGACGCCGAGTGTAAATTTTGGTGTAATATGCAAATTATGAATGGTACTGTGCTGTGCGGTTAAAACTTAACCTATTGCGACACATACAAATTTTGGGAAGCTGTTGTACTAGAAGTAACTTTTGTATCAAATGTAAAATAGGCCTACTGTATGGTACTATAATTTATAAAAGACGGTTTTCCTCAGGTGGTAAGGAAAAGGGGTGTTTCGGTGAACTCAATCTCTTTGTATAGTATTTGGATACTTAAAATGTACATGCAGTTTCTATTTCTCTTTAGTAAGCTCTACTTACCATTTTTATCCGTTGTGGATCTTTATTGGAATAAATACGAATGTATAGTTTGACAGCAGTATTTAACGGTAAGCATTTTTTTAATTGTTGACAGAGCTTCAAAATCCATTTTCAAAAAAGTCGGTTTTCATGAAGGTTTTATAAAATCGACATATAGCTAGGGTAGGAAAATATTATTTTAACCACATTAAAGAAAGTTGTTCTATTATCCAAATAAAAAACATGTTTCCCGTACTAAGATCTGAAGAAAAAAACGGGCTGCCATTTTTCTTGTTTTCTTGCTCTAATACTAGTTTGGAATATGTGGCAACCTTTACAAAATAATTTTTAAGGATAGTTAGATTTCTTGTAATCCGAATAGACTCGGGAATCAGGAAAAGGGAGGCCGCTTGCGCGGACGGGAAACATTTTTTGTTTTTAACCGGCCCTGCTTCAAAGTTGTTGGGTGGATTTTTTTTTCTTTTCCATTGAATATATTTATTCCTTCATATTTTTTAGTAACTTAGCAAGCAAAATTGGAATGGAAAACATTCTTCTCTTTGATAAGTTTCGTAATTTATCATGTGCATGTTTCGCTCTGGATAAAATGGTAATCAAATAATTTGCGTAAATGGGACTTAAGAAAAAGACAACGCACACACACGTGAGGATATCAATCAACTCAGTTCTTTTATCAAAAAATTATGAAGTAACAAAATTCTGTTCTGCACTTTACTGTTGATGTACAAGTCGGTTGCCGAAACTTCGAGGCTGTCCTGTAAAAAAGTCTTACAGAATCTATTAAGAATTAATACACATAATGTGGTATATTTGTTTTCTTCTTTATCAATCAAATCACCTACTAAGAGAAAAGAGAGATGGATCAGTGAATGAAAATACTTTGTACAGGAAAAGAAGTCTGAACGTATTTTGAAACATTCGATACGAAAATAGTTTATGAAGATTTAAAATCGTTCTTGAAATAAATCTCCTTCTACTGTGGTCAGAGTGCCATTGTTACGTAAAAACCACATATCAGGAAAAGCCAAGTACCGCTTTTGTTTACAAACAATAGCAGCGCTTCTGTGTTGGGAGCTCAATGCTCATTACTTTTACGGAGTTACCATGGGTGTGTGCACTCAAGCGTGAGCGATATGCAGGCTCCATAATGAGCAGTGGTGTGCTGCTGGCTGGGCCTTCGATCATCGCCGGTTAAATTTGCGAGCCTTCCCTAACTCGTTTCAATGCAAGGCCTTCCAAAGATGCTAAAAGGGATGCATAAAGGCACAGCGCGACATCAGGTAGTGAGGTAGTACCGGCTACTAAGTCAGATGATGTAGTATGTGTCACACCCCATTGTGTACACATGTTTTGATACGGTTTTCCAACGAATTGAGGACCATTGTCTGAGACAATCTCGGTTGGGACTCCTATACGGCTAAATGTCTCAGCAGTTAGGTGAGCCACGGTTGCACTTAAGGTGTTGTTTAGTTTGTACACAACTGGATATTTGGAATGGTAATCTGTGATGAGCAGAAAGTCTTCATTCTCGATTGTGAACAAGTCAGTGGCCAGTTTGGTCCATGGTGCGGAAGGAATCTAATGTGGTTCTAATGGCTCTTTCTTTTAACTTGGCTGCATTTCTTGGCAGATGCTACAAGACTTGACGAGGTGTTCAATGTCACGATTGATGTTGGGCCAGTATACAAATCACGAGACAGACGTCTTGTTTTCTCGATGCCCATGTGACCAGTATGTAACTGGTTAAGAATATCAGCTTGTAGGGGTTTATGAATCAGCACTTGTCTGCCCTTGAAAATAACACCATTTGATATTCCAAGCTCGTCTCGATTCTGGCCATCCAGTGTTGATTATTTGACACAGAGCTCTCAAAATTGGATCTTGGAAGGTTGTACTTCGAAGAGCTTCTTGCTTACTGGTACCAAAATTGATGAGATCAATGTTGGGCTCTTGATCTGCCTCTGTGATTTTGATGTCCTCTACACGAAGATCAAGAGATATGTCATCATCCTTCTTAGTGAATCTGATATAACCATGGTACTTCCAGGTTTGTAGATCAGGTCTAACTGATACCCTTGTATCTTGATAAGAAGACTGGGTGGTGCTCTGGCTAGGGGTTTCTTCCATATCATTTCAAGGGGTTTGTGATCCGTATACACGGTGAAATGTCTTCCAAATAGGTATGTGTGGAATCGAGTAATGCCAAAAACAAGTGCTATAGTTTCTCTCTCGATGTTGGAGTAGTTGGACTGCGCTGGAGATAAGCTCTTTGAGGCGAAAGCAATTGAGGATTAAAGTACTGCAGACATGATTCGGCTGAGACAGACCATTTCAGGGATTCGAAAACAGCTTGATGGTCTGCATGCCAGAGAAAGGGTGTATCTTTCTTGAGAAGATCTCTGAGTGGTGCAGCCTTTTCCGAGAAGGAAGTAATGTAAGCGGACAGGAAGTTCATTAACCCTAAGAACTTCTGTAAGTCTTCTTTGTCCTGTGGAGTAGGCATAGCAATTACATCCTCTATCTTACTAGGATCTGGACGGATTCCTAGGCTGGAGTTTGTTGATCCAAAGATATTAATTTCATTGGTTTTGATCAGACATTTGGAACACCAGACCCTCTTCACGGGCAACGGTAAGAAGAGCAATCAGATTGGAGTCATGCTCCTCTTCTGTTAGACCAAACACGACAATATCGTCAGCAATCCCCACGCAGCCAGGCACTTGACTGATGATGTCATCCATTTGCTGCTGGAAAATATCCTGACTTGTGGCCAATCCAAAGGGAAGCTTGAGAAAGCAGTATCTCCCGAATGGTGTTCGGAAGGTTGTCAGCTCTTGTGAGTCTCAAGCTAGGTGGACAGACCAATAACCTGCCTTTGCATCCAACTTTGAGAAATATTTTGCCTTGGCAAATGCTGGGTTAAGTTCTTCAAACGTTGGAATTTTGTGTGGGCACTGCTTCAGGTTTTGGTTGAGCCTCTCTGGGTCCAGACATAGTCTAAATGATCTATCCTTCTCAATAACTGTGGTGAGTGAGCTACACCAGTCAGTGTGATGGTTTACCTTTTTGATTATGCCGTCAGTCTTCATCTTGTTGAGCTCCGCGTTGAGTTGTCCTTCAAGTGTATGTTACACTTTCTAGGTGGATCTATTGACGGTGTTGCATCTTCTTTGAGAATCAGTCTTGCAGGTGTCTTGAAACTACCGATGGTATCAAATCGGTCTGGAAAAGTGTTGACAAGATCATCTACAGTATTGATCTTGGCTTTCATTTCAGCAGTGCTGGCATGGATGGTAACTATTGTGAGCGCGTCACATAGTGGCAATCCTGCTACTGCTGGCACAGGAACATCTACCACGTAGAATGTGTGCTTTAACCAGGGGGATCCGTTGTAACGACATGTTATGATTATGGATCCGAGACATGGTATCCTAGTACCATTGTAGGCAGAAAGTTTGATATTAACTGGCTTTACATGTGATCTCCACTGGGTGTCTCCGTACATCTGTTTGATTGTTCGCAGAGGTAAAGCATTACCGTTGGCACCTGTGTCAATTTTAAGTTTAAGGTGGTGTCGCCCTCTTAGCCTGGGGCACATAACATCAAGTGTGGTAAACGCCTCGGCTCTTTGGTAATGGCTTATAGCATCCAGGCACATACCAGATACTATAACAGAGTTAAATTCCTTTCCAAAGGATTGATCATCGCTATCATAGGTTTCGTCTGGTGCAGACTGTTCATCTTGTTCCCTGACCTCATGATATTGTGCTGACTTTCTACCATCTTTAGTGGTTGTCAGATGGTAATTGTTGGTTTTGTTTTTTGAAATGTTTGTCACCCTGTTGTCCCTTTTCCCTGCGTTTTGATTTACGGCACATTCTAGCCTAATGACCCTTGGCGTCGCATTTCTTGCAAGTATCATTGTATGCTGGGCATTGTTTTGGTGGATGGGAAAGCCCACAATTTCCACATTTTCTGGTAGAATTAACCAAATTAATTGAAGCCCCAGAATCTAGGGTTTTGCAGACATTGTTTACCCGCTATTATGGTTTCATACTTCCTCCCCTCAGTTAGGACTTTGTCAAGTTCATACCCTTTAGGTTTGTCTAGCAGATCTCTTTGAAATGCCCCGCATTTGGCAGAAGCTATAACTAACTCAATGACTCTCTCTGACAATTCAGTGTTAGTAAAATTACATTCTTTAGCTTTATGTCGACAACGGTTAACAAATTCATCCAACGTTTCTTTATCTTGTTGTTTATGTCTCATTAATTCCAGCCTGTGGATTCGGAAATTGACCTTAATTTTGAGTTGAGACTCAAAGAGGGACCACAGTTTTGTAGGATCATTCTGGTCTGTTGCTGATAGACCAGAGGCATTAATTGTGCGGAGGCCATTGTTTCCAACCGCTATCTTTATTTTAGTAGCCTGTTTTACAGTATCAGTTATGCCGTGATCAAGAAAGCATTCTTCTCCTACATCAGTGGCAGACCAGTTCCTATCAGGTAATTTTGCCATGATGTGGTGTACCGATCCACAGACTGGAGAACTAAATAATTATACACCTAGGGAATATATAGCCAATTGTGTTGATATTTCCTGGTAGCCTATGTAAAATAGCCTGGGCAGGCCTATCTTAGGTCTATGTCGAGGATTGTTCGAGAATATACTGCCTATTTATCACCAAGAGAAATATAGGCCTAGGTACTTCGATTGGCATTCGATGTGAGTCATAAAAATGTCAACGATTACAATTGTACTAGACGACGGTAGGTTCATATAGTCACATTTCCAATGAAAACACATGTAAAATAACGGTATTATTACTGTTTGTGTTCCACAGTACTGTACCAGTACAATATAGGCAAATGTATATTAAACGTTGTACAGTGTTTATAATCATATACGGTAAAATAACACAGCATGGCACTTTTGTCCGAGTTGGCTAGTTAAGATCCTGTTCGGTATGAAAAACTGTGACGTACAGTACTAATCCCATGAAATCCTGGATGGTCTTCCTCAATCAGTCTCTCGGTTGGTGTGGTCTAACCACCTAGATTTCCTTCATAACAGCTGGCACGGTAGACGTATTTCATTGATGAAATGTGGTAAAAGTTCCAATCTTAACTCATAAGTCATCGATGAACTGGTAGATCAAGCTAGATTTTACTGTCAAGTGGCGTACGGTATAACGCACTGTGGGAATGCGCATTAGTTCGCGACCTGTTCGCAACGAGGTACAGTGGAGAGTCTAGCGGTGAGTTTCCCCGTTACAGTACTGTTGTTTATATAGACAGACCATGTACACATTTTGTGTAGTGTGTGTAGCCTATGGCAAGCCTACGCATGATAACTGAGCAGTTGCGAAGACGTTTTTTTAGACTGAGTTGTTTACAAGAACATTTTTATTTTATTTTTAAGTGTGCCTTCACAATGTTTTAATTGGTATTACGTATGTTTGTTTCATTCTGCGAATTTCTTCTTTTTCATTTTTATTCTTGTTTATTTGTTTCATCGTTGTATTTTTGCCCCAAGGCCGCCCATAATACTGTAGTGTATCAAAGTGATCAGAGACGTACACAGATATACGGCTCTGGAAGTGATTGCGACGAGCGCTCTCGAATTGAAAGGGTTGTGCCTTAATATAAATGAAGTTAAATATGATACAATCTTCATTGTCTAAGCGAGAATAGTACTATACTTACCTACAGGAGAGATAATGAAGAGTTGTTGGGGGGGGGGGGCAAAACATCCACTTTGTGTATGTTACTGTCACCCAGATGGGACATAGGAAATTTCAACCTTTTCATCTCATAATATTGAATACTCTATCTCAACAGTTCGCGTTTATTCCCAACGTTCTGTGAATTTTGACCATTTTTACCCAAAAACTGAAACTCTTTTCTTCTTCAACAGTCTATTGAAACTGCTATCATATAAATATACATAAATTCCTACCTTTCATCTCACCATGGTGAACTATTTTATCAAAAATTGTTAACTTTTCTTGATTAAAATGGTAGTATATGAAGTGTAACTTGGGTAAAGAAAGGATGCACAAACATTTTAATTGCTTTTTGCTTTGCGGCAACATTTTTACTTTAGATATCGAAACTTGGACCTATGGGGTAGGCCTAAGTAAAGAAAAAAAAACATTAACGTTTGCTTGCCTGGCTCTCTGTTCGATGATGCAAAGATCCAGATGAATGATCCAGCACTGAAATGAAGTGGTATTAGTAACAAACGTTTTGGGGCGGGGGGGGGGGGATTACTCGTGCCATCGCATTTTTTCCAATGAATTTATGAATACGATCAAATATTTATTTGTTAAAAGAAACTAACTTAACACAGCACCGCGTGTCTGCACGATGTGTAGCCTTTGCCTTGTAAACAAGGGTGTCTATTCCATGAAGGTGTTTTCATATCATTAAACACGTACTGCTTTAAATCATTTTAAACAGAGTATTCAAACATTTGTGATTTGTTGTTTTGTTCAATGCATCTTCTGTCAATTACTGGGTATGGAGGGGGACGGGATCATAATTTTGCCCCGACTTTAACCGTTGGGAGGGGACATAAATCCTTGTTCCGCATATGATCAACGCCCCTGACACCTTAGCCAGGACAGTTGGTTAACATTAATTATATGTTATGTTTAGGAATGATTATCATGCATGCTTATAATTACTGGGTGGGCACAGTATATTTTGCTGGTTGATTGCACGGTTGTCCACCCAGTTAATATATGTTATTTACTTCCCTGTTGTCAGGTTCTGACCATCTGACCAAGTCATGTATGTTACACATTACTGCATACACCTCATCTAACATAGAGATTTGTGTGACCACACAATAATGTGTACAGTCCTAATTATGGTCATGTAGCCTAATACTTTATTTTATTCTTTTATGTTTTGAATATCAATTCCGGGGATCATGCCCGTGGACAAAACTGACATCTTAAGTTAAGTTTTTCTTTACCTGCAGTGGAGGATGGTCGCACCGGATAGTTAGATAATACTGCTTTTAGTATTGATGTTTATTTCGAGAAGCGTCAGACTTTGTAGGCTCGCGCTCTTGTAAACAAATTTTATCATAAATAAATGTATTACAACAACTTAAAGTAAAGTAGTTTCAGTTCAACAGTGATTATAAGTGTAAGAGATAAACACTACAAACACCGTCCCAGCTGATCAAGGCTAAAATAAAGAATTATATTGATTTTTGTTATTATTCCTATTATTCTTTTTCTTAGTATTCGTATTGTTCTAACTGTACTTGTTCTTGCTGAAAACTTGTAATTTGACCGAAGTTTTCTATTTTCTGCACCACATGTGTTCTAATTCATTTTTAGTTTCAGGTTTGCAAAGATAGCAAAACTGTATAATCTAATAATTAATTTCTTAATTGGCATCAAAATAGCAGATGTAAAGTAACTTTTATTTCGCGAACATTTACTTATTCTAGCTAAGAAAATATACATTAACAAACTGTAGAAAACTTGTTGTTTTTTCAAAAATCTTAAATTGGTCCAACTAGTTCTTACATAACTCTGTCGTCTAGGCCTTCATACAAGTCAATATATAGCAATCCACAATGATCATTTTAAGGACCTAAATTATCCAATCTTCGTGGTCTGAAGTTACAGCAAGTTATATTAAAAACTCTCAGTTTCATTTTACCAAGCAGGCTGGCTAAAATAATGTTATTTATTAAAGGATTATAAGTTGAAAGACCTAATTCCTGCCAATATACCTGACACTAAATGTGAAATATAGTTTTGTTCAATATAGAGCTTTCAAATCTGTACAACTATATTCTAATTTAAGTTAAATTATATTACAAAAAGATTAAAAAATATACATTTATTAAAAAAGCAAAACTTTCATTAATGTCTTTCTGGCAGTATTTCGAATGTTGTGTCCCCCGCCTACAGTTACATCTCGTTTTCTCTTTATTTTGTCTAATTAATTTTAGTCGTACGTCATTTCCAAGCACCAGAGATATGTCCACATCATTCAAGTTTAAAACGTAAAACATTTTTAAAATTGAAAGTGCGCCACTAATTTCAACTTGTATCAATCAATGACAGACGTTTGCTTTAAAAGGGCGCCATCCTCACATTCAACTTGTAATTAACTGATTTATCTCGTGTTTGTTAATTTACGTTTGTCCGCTAACTGTTCACATAGTAACAAGATATTAATTACAATAAAGACCCGATTAAACTGAAAAGTAGTAATTAAGTAATTTAATTAAACACTCAAGGATACGAAGTATTTCAAGATTATAACATAACATTATGTTTAATGAAATATATTTAAAAAGCGGATGGTGTGATTAAGTTTAGAAAGTTAAGATCATAAACATTACTCCCATTATGAATATCTACAAACACAAAGGAAGAAAGAATATGTTACATTCAAAAAAATCCACAAGAAGTTAAGTCACACTCAAACCGGTAACTTAGGAATGAAGTTGATAATTCAGGACTATCGGTAAATTCCATGTGATGGTCATTAAATACAATTAATTAGCTTTTAATAGTTAGAGAACTAAACAGAGATAGACGTCATCATTTAAACTGGAAATATTTAAAATTCACGTTGAATAGTAGGATTTGGTTCAATAATTAAGTAATTTGTTAATTATTATATTATTACATTCTATGTATTATTATACTCAAGCCTTATCAACCGTTCTCTCTTGAAACATGACATTGATCTACATCTGCTTCTCTAAAATACATCTTAATTATTAGTAACAACTTATTTATTTAACCATAAATTCTTCCAAAAATCTTTAAAATTTAGAAAACCGTTGCATTGGTTAAAGTTGAGGTTTCCTTTTCATGATTCCAATTACATTAGTGACTACAATTTATATTTTAAATTACATTTTACTTCTGAAAGTTCAAAATTAAAAACACAATTAAATAAATGTGATCAATATTTTTCTTCAAAATATAGAATAATCTCAATTTTTGAATACCCGATCTTTGTAACCTTCTCATCCCATCTTGAAGATGTGTTTCCGATTAATTAATAAATTAAAATTGCTTTACTCTGTTCATTTGATCCTTGCATTTTTATTTTATTAAACCTTACAAGCTATAAGCCTTTAATTAATCATTTTATCGTTAAACAATAATCCAATAATCTTACATAATCGATCTATTTCCTCCAATCTTATCCATTTATTTCTGTTTGTATTTGCTTCCCCCTAAAATCAACCCCTTACTTCCGTTCCATAAATGTATTCCTTTTTACAACTAACACAACCTAATTGTCCTTGTTTATCGCTTTACTTTCCTTTGTTTTAATGTCGTTATTTTTTATGATTTATAATATCATATTAACTATTCTATTCCTTATCCTAACCAAATCCAATCTATTTATCTCTATCTACTCTATTATCAGTAACTCTATTCTTTCATTCTAGATTCCTATCTCCTGTGTGGATATATCCCGATGCTCTCCTAGAGTTGATGAGTCTGGTCTGAACCTTATCCTTCAGTCTGGTTTCTCTCTCCCTATCCTGAGTTCTCTTCAGAAGCTGGTGATCTTTGACAACAACAGGAGACTAACTAATGAAGAGTTGGCGGCCATCTTGTCTTACTCCTCACAGTGTACAAGCTTGAAGGAGCTGAGGTAAGTATTCCGGCGTAGATGTTAGAATCATCATAACAGTAAAACAGGGAATTAATGTAATTAATAATAGTTATCAATATTAAACTAACAATAGAGAATGTAAAGTCTGCTGTATTTTAATGTCAAGGATTAGATTTAAGTAGTTTAAGTGGATTTATATGATTAAATTAGGCCATCGTGAAAGGAATTCTGTAGGGTTTTAAGGTAAAATAAACGAAATATAATGGATTAATAGGTAATATTTTTAGAGTTTATTGGTGAGAGAGGGTCTGAGGGGTTTCACTCAATACATTCACAACACCTCATTTTTAGCAATCCACTGTTACCATACTTTCCCCCTTCAACGTACCATCAATACCATCTTGGTTCTTTGCATTTTCCCTTTTCAATTCATATTTACCCTCCTCCCATCCTAACCCATAATCATCACCCCCTTTACTCCTGTAACCGAGTGGGTTGTTTTTATTATCTCTAGCTCCATTATCAATTAATCGTGTTTTCTTTGTTTCTTCATGTCCATTGTTTCCTTTACATAGACCTACTAAGAATAATGTGTAGTAGAATACCTCAGAAATGAAAGCTACTTAACATATGTTATATGTGCAATACCGCCATTCCAGGAATAACTGCAACCACGGGGAACAATATCACTGGAAATAATACACTTTTGGAGTTTTGCTTGGTCTGACTATAAAACTAAATGTAACATAGTGTTTATTCCCAATCTAGACAAATATTTTACCCCAATCTCAGTCTGCTCTGCAGTAAGTTAGTCAAGCCACCTCTGATCCACTCTCCTTCAGACAATATAAATGTACCCGCCACTACCCCTCCTTTCGCCATCCCCCTTGGTACTTATCGTTTTTAGAGTCCATCAAATCCATTCCATGATTCTACCCGATAACATCATCACCGTTTTTGTACACACAGTAGGCCTACTCTGCTTCTACGATAGTTTTCTGTACAAATACAGACATAGCTTACATTATACAGACGATTGACTCAAACAATTATTATCTAAAGTAATATCAGTTATCAGAAAAGATGACACACCTGGAAACCTATAAATACCTAATTAGCATAATAATAGATGACACGATCCAGTTAAAGCTAATAAATAGAAATATAAACGTGCCACGCGTCTATTGTACACCTGGAATGTTCTAACTAAAGTTGTCATACAAAGTAACCATGGAAACTGACGTTAAGTAGGTCAGTTCGTGTCTAGCAGTGGCTGTAAATAATGCATTATTTAGTACTGGTTAGACATATCTAATAGCCATTCAGTGATATGTCATATGCAATGATATTACAAAGTATTCTCATTGTTTGGTTATTTATCTGTTCATATATTTGAAATGAACAACCTTGATTTCCTGGATAGTTCCCTCACTTGCTCCTTTCCCAAATTTAATAGAAGGAATGTTTTATTTCCCTTTCTTCGTATTTCCCTCTTATGTACTTCTAGTTTGTATAAGGAAGTTTGCCCAATTAACTCATATTTAAATATCCCTCAGTGTAACTTACATATTTATTATGTAACTACAAATATTGCAGGTTCTTAATTGCCTAGCTCTATGAAGAACATTTCTGTTCAATAAAGTAGAATGAATTTCACTTTAAAAATCTTTGAAGTTTATTCAATTTTTTTTTATAGTTCCATTTTGGGGTATAATGCTAACAAATTATGCTATCATTTGTCGGTCCCTAAAAGGAAAAGGGTTACTCTTCAACTGATAAACCATTTAATATGAGAACAGAATGTTGTGATTTCTTATAAAGTAAGCCAGCCCTGTCGATTTTTTTGTTCTTGAAAACGTAATATCAAGTTACTGTTAAGCTTCTTCGACATTTACGATTAAAAGTGTGAGCACCAGGTGTGTTATAGTGGCAATTTTGTAATCAATATCGGTTGATTTAAGGTTTTGCCATTACAACGAATAATACAATGGTTAAATCGTATTGAATATGCCAGATGGAGATGTATTATTGGTAAAACAAATAACAGGAAGGTTCATGCCGCTTTGCGAAATGTGACATATTGTCCTACTAACCAAGAAATCTATGAATTTGATATATTTTGCAACATTTCTCTGCCATAAAACATAAACAAAGAAACAACAACACGAACAAGAAAACAAAGCATATGAGATTCTTTAAAGATTCGTTTTATGAAATCTTATATCTCTTCAATCTTTAAACATTGAATTTTATACTGCACTAATTTTTAGCTGCACAGATCAGGTGAAAGTGGATTAAATTTTTCCATCGAAGTTTAAAACTGATAATGGACAACGACAATTATAAATCGCTTTCAAATTTACAACTTAACCGTAAGTAGCGAATTTAGAAAGGCTGAGAAGGCTGTCATCATCCCCTTCAGACTTTCTTCCACATACTTTACATTATAGTAATAACACACGCTAACATAATGTAGTACACATTTCTATCCCCCGATACACATATATATGTGCGCTACTTGCGGAGGGGGGGGGGGGGAAACCACTATATAAAATGTAATGATCGGTCACCTCAAAAATATGTGCGCTACGCGCGCGGTTGCAGTGTCTCTCTGAGTGACCATATATTTGTATTCACAATTGTTTATTTTTTTTTTCACCCAAACTTGCAAAAGTTTTTGTACCAAAGCTAGTGAATTTAAGTTGCGATTGTAGTTCAAAAAATGCAAATGATAGCATCATTTTGCATCTAAGCCCTTTTCGATTAACAAAATTGTTTAAAATGGAATGGCTATCCACCGCTATCTGCCTGAAAATGGGGACAACAATTGACTTTGCTCCACCCCCCCCCCACCCCCCACCCCCGCCCTCACACCAAAAACCTGGCTACGCCCCTGCAGAGTATTTATTTTGAGAGGTTTCAGATAATTTGGCAGTTTAATGGTTTCATACGTAAAATCAAAGTCACATGCTCCACGGTACCTCAGTGTTTGTGCTTCCACCTTCCAATAAGACTTTCCTTTTGCAAATCAACGAAGATCGCATTAGTGTGGCTCTTAATAAAGTATGAACAGGTAGTTGTAACAACTCCTTGGTATGAGGGGGTCGGATATTTTATTCACATGCAGCTATTCATTGAGAAGATAGTTGGATACGAAAAATTGATTGTGTAATGTTTAAGGAAATTGATATCAACTCCACAAAAATGTTTTAATTTTGTCAAATTGAATATGGATCAATGACGAACTAACGAGTACAATGTGATAAGATTATAAAAAGGTTGATATTCAATAAATACTTAAATAAAAAGGGACATTTGTATATCTGCTTTGTTATGGAATTCTAACAGTTTGTATTTATCTTTTTACTAAAATAACCCGAGAGGATCAGTTGTTGCGCCCAGTAAAGAATTTTGCTATGTTCTCGATCCTCCTACTCCTCTCCCCGCCATTCTTCCTCCGTTTCAGTGCACGTTTTTGTAGTTTTGTCATTCCGCCTTAGCGTTGAAAAGTTACTTTGTTGCATTTTAAACTATTTTAATATTAAGAAACAATATCTCAGCTTTAAGATTCATTATTTCTAGATTTCATATTTTACCAGTAAACTTGACCAATCTCAGACAATTTAGATCTCATATAAAGTGAGGAGTCACGAAGACGAACTATAAAATCAATAAATTTACCGAAAATAACACACGATATAAATCACGTGATCCGAGGGGAAAGTGCATGCGGTTGTTACAAGGAACCTGTATTACTCCGATTGTTGTGTACACTGTTGTATTCTACATGTCTGAACAACTTTAAATTAATTGTAAAGTAAAACATATGCACAATTAGCTAATTATGATAATGTGGACGGCTTTACATTTTACAATTACTATCAACCACATACATTTGCATTCAGCAGTTCCAACTACCATCATTATTATCTACATTAATATACCCATCCTAATATTCTTCGTGCAATCGTTGAAACGCAAGACTCAGAATGATCAATCAGGTGTGATTATTTCCTTGTTTTTTGTTGTTTACTTTGCTTATTTTCATTGATTTGGTAAACATTAAACCATACTAGGAGGACATTCCTCTACGTGTTCTACATCTTACACGATGATTATTCTGCTTCTCTCCATAGGTTTGATGTTTACATTCTGCCAGACACTATTCCGGTTAGATTCATTCCATCATCCTTGAAGTCAAGAAATGTGAAAGGTATTGTCACAATGACGTCATAATGGACACGTTTCAAATTTCATACATTTATTTAAAGGCTTTACCAACTATGTGAATGACTGTTGACTTGTAACATTAGCTCATTATTATAACACCAAAGACTTTATCAACGTAATGATAAGACACTCATTCTATTTTGTACACGGGGTCAGTAAAACCAACATGATATGTGTAGGTGGGGGTGGTAGTGTCAGTGGTCCTTCCCCAGAAAAATATAAACTTAGACTTCAATGATACCTTCTGAGGGATAGTTTGATATATATTATGTCTAATATCTTCGGCTAAACGCAACATTGTGCTATAACTACTTTAAAATGATGGGTTTGTTTGAAATGTGTGGTGTCGGTAAGGGGGGGGGGTTGAAGGGGGGACCCCATTACTCCCTTGGTCGTCGCTTGAAAAGAGTGCAATCTGAATGTATTGGCAAACATTAACATCCATGAATGATTTGCCTTGCAAAAATATTAGTATAATGAAAAGTGGGTAATGATATTAGGGATAACATATTAACAAATATATGTGAATTTAACAACCATATTTTATTTATTTGTACACTTCTATAGAGGAAATCAAACACTAACGTATGTAAGGGTGTGTGTCCAGTTGCGGAGCTAGGGGTATTGGTCGGGGGGCGAGAATGGTCTGTAGGGGCGCTTTTGACACTATCTAAGCAGAGCGCCACCACAGGTTGGCGCGGAGCGTACAGAAATTTTTTGAGTAAAGTTACTGCCTAGATTGCCGGAAATGACCCTTTACGGGCCTTGGTAATTTGCAGATAAACGAAAAATAAATAGGTGTCATCGCCATTTGTGACAACTCGGAAGTTTATATGGGTGTTGAAAGTACATGCGCTTCATCACAATCCCTGTGGTATCTTTGTTGTATTACTATTCCAGCCACTGCGCATGGGGTATCGTCTAAAAATAGATCGAAAACCCCCTACAATTCTTGGAAATAGTTTCGTACAACGGAAGTGCCAATAAATTTAAGACCACCGTTAGAGCATTTTGTCAGAAAATTACACCAACAAAATGTTACAAATGTCAATAGGTAGATGAGAGCGCAATAAAAAAGTCAACAATTGCGAATAAGTAATAAGTGGTAAAAAGCTGAAAAGGGCGCCAGCAGTCCATTTGAGTCCGTCGGAGGGGGGGGGGGGCATGGACGCTCCGCCACTGGGTGTGTCACTCATTAACTGTTCCACAATGGGCATCTTTTTCTTTGTCCACATAGTTGTCATGGCAACCAAGCAGAAACTGAATTAAATTATCACAGAAATGTAATTATATATTTGAAATTATTTTGGAAATCGTTAAGTTAAGCGTGAACACATAGTGAGATTAATATGGTATTGAAAGAGATCTTTGCTTACACTTACGGTGTATTTGTAAACTGGAAAATAGAATTTCCTTATGATCAATTGAGAACGCGATTTCACAGGCATACAAACGGGCGAAAGGAGGGGGAGGTACCACCATTTAACGTATGTTTCTTGAAATTTCTTAGAAATTTGGACTGTTATCGTTCAATGTTATAATTGTGCATGTTGAGTCATAACAACACGATGTTAGATTATACATACCTTCCTCCTCCATTATGTTTACGTATAGAGATTGATGTCTTTAGTCTTAATACTGTTGAAAACAAACATACCTAAGAAAGTGGCTGGAAAAAAAAACATATGCACTTTAGTTTATACAACTGACATACTCTCAGGACATCGTAAATGTGATCACGTGATTATGACATGATTTGTGTCGTCTTGTAGCTCCATAATTTTATCGATAAATTAATTCCAAATACTTTTAGTTTTCTTTTCTATTATCATAGTAGATTTAATGATCTTTGATGACGTCACTGATGTTTAGTGTTCTCTGATCAGTTCATCGTCTCTTGGATTATTAGTTGATTGGTTATATAACTAAGATTATGATGGTTGTAAACTGATGAGGTAAAAATCCGAGATGTTAATAATCTTAAACTGATCGGTAATCTTACTGAGATATAAGGATTACAAACTGATCAGCTAAATTACTGAGATGATAATGATAGCAAACTGATAAGACCAACTTTAAGGAGTCAACTAGATTGATCACTCAGCTGATGTGAAGTTATCATCCAGAGCTAATATAGAGCCGTACAATATAATGTTTACGATTTCAATCCAGACCAATAAAACTTAAATATGCACTGATACTTAACATTAGTCTCTTTCATTTTATTCATACAGTTTGGAATTATAGTCAGTTCTCTTCTCGTCGTCTGAATTTGCAGACCGGTAAATGGCAGGTAAGAGATAATTCAACTTTATGGCAGGTACTGCTGATAATGTCCGCCCTCTAATTTTCATACAAATTAATTATTAAAATCACTATAGTGATAACATTTTTCGGTTAAATGTACTTGATTGCTGTAGTATTATAATGGGTGGAGGGTGGGTGGGTGGGGAGGGGGCTGGGGTTGTAGCCTGCATAAAATCTAAAATGTTTAATACAACAGGACTTCCAGATCACTTCCTCTTGCTTCTACTGCAGAACTCGGTCTAATTTACTTCCTTCTGACCCTGAATGCAGCCTGTGTTTCTCTCATTACTCAAACAACTACTTTATAATTCAAACAATTCTCCCCAAGTACATATTAATAACAATGTAAAATATTGAGTTAGATTAAATTTTAAGAAACACAATCAATATAATCGTGTATTTAGCTTTACTCCTCCATAACGTCACATTAAAACTCTTCAACTTATTTCGTGGCAGCTGCACTGCATGCACAGTTATGAGTTAATGATATTCGATTCTAGTAGTTTCAACTTGTAAAGATGCAACGATGTCTTTCGCAAGATTCAAAGAAAGGCGCAATTCAAATCACTGTGCCAGAAAGGATGAGAAACGTGAGGGTGGGAGCTGTAAAAGAGTACCGAGGGGTTGGGTGGTTGAGAGCATTGTTTTCCTGAATATCATTCAGCGCTAACAACACTAATCTTATACTGACACACGCGTATCACTTCCATATCAGTGACGCCATTGGTATTACAAGTATTGTAAAGATAGGCCTATATAGTTAAAATGCATACCTTTTAACTGCAGGTTTGTTACATATTTTGTAATATTTTGATATATATGCCATGTTTCTAGTAATGTGGGTTGTAAATGTACATCAAATGAGCTTCAAGCTTGGATTTCAATGACCGTATAGAATGTTATGAACAATGTCAGGTGTTTTTATGTTCATTTAATTTCTGTGAAATATTAACCATAACACATACAACAGTTGTAACAGTCGTATAACAATGTTCTTAACCGACCATATAAATTAATGCAGATGCCTTCGGATAGCTAACCCTATAGCTGCCCATGTATAGCTGCCTTCTGTATAGCTGCCCCGTATATCTTATAACGTATAGCTGCCCCGTATATTTTCACTGGTGTTGTTGCCCCGTCGAGCTGCCCCGTATTACTGTCCCCGTATAGCTATCCCGTATAGCTGCCCCGTTTATGGCTGCCCTGTTCAGCTGCCACCGTATTACTGCCCCTTTATAGCTGCCTCCGTATTGCTGCCCCAGTATACCTGCCCCCGTATTGCTAACCCCGTATTCATGCCCCTTTATATCTGCCCTGTATAGCTGCCCCCGTATTGATGACCCCATATAGCCCTCCCGTATACCTGCCCCATTATCTGCCCACGTATATCTGCCACGTATAGCTGCCCTGTCTAGCTGCCCCCGTATTACTGCCCCTTTATAGCTACTTCCGTATTGCTGCCTGTAAAGCTGCCCCAATATAGCTGCCCCGTACAGATGCCCCCGTATAGCCGCCCCCGTATACCTGCCCCCGTATTGCTGACCCCGTATTGCTGTCCCTGTATAGCTGCCCCGTACAGATGCCCCCGTATAGCTGCCCTTATTATAAGTCAATAAGTTGGGTTATGATTAAAGACAAATAAAGGTGACAATTGAGTCACTGGTTGAATGTTTTTATTGAAATGAAATAAAACTGCCTATTACGTAATATTTTTTAAAATTTGACCAAACCGTGTAATATTCGCAGTATTATTTGATTCCTTGCAACAAGCTAAGAGATCTAAATTCGTTGTTACAATCACGTGACTACCCTGATTAGTGAATTATTTGTCGTTTAACCAAATTAAAACAATTTGTGTACCACGAATTTAGTGTCACGGATATTTCTTTGGTTAAAAAATTACTTTAATCTTCCCTTGTGGGATTTTGGTGGACTGAAGTAACATTTGTTTTCTACTCTTTCCGTTAACGGTCAAGTTGGTTCCGGGCAACTCCCCCCTTGACGAATTGCCCTCGGACTATAACCTACCGGACGATTCCCCCCTCGGACAATTCCCACGCGGACAACTCCCAATCCTGACAATTGTTCCCGAGACAATTCCCACCCGGACAATTGCCAACCATGACAATTGCCCCCGGAATATTCTCACTCTGGACAATTCACAACCATGACTATTTCCACCCGGACAATCCCCCTCCTCGGAAATTTCGACGATTGATTGACAGCTGCTGTAATCGGGGTTTAGGCTATTAGTCCAGTTAAAATAGGGTTGAACCTAGAACTAACTGCAACAGGAGGTTTCATTTTTTCATATTGTTGGTGTGTCCACACTGAAGCATTTAAAGAAGTTGTTCGAAGCCCCGCCCACTCATGAATATTAATGATATCGGCACCACAAACAATAGGGACCATCTACTCACTATGGGTAATCCACCACCCAAGTATGGTAAATACCAACTTTCCGTCATTGACTTAGAGTGATTACAATCAATTTTCAACGGTATTGCATTTGGCCCATTACATTTGGTATATAGGACATTAAAAACATGGAGTTTCTAGGTTAGAAATGAGGATGACCTGGTGACCTATGCAAAGCAGGGCGATTCAACTTTGTTTTTCTTTGTATGGTTTTAAAATCATATCAGAAACTGGATTTCATTGCCTATCATTTGTGTGTGGAGTGCATAGATAAACAAAATTCTTGTGAACATCAGACTCACCGTTTTCCAGAATGCAAATACTGGATATTTTGGGGATTGATATAAATGAAGGAAGAGTTGATATGTTTATTGATAACATAAAAAAATTGAAGACTATTTTGAAATTCGTGAATTTATTATATTTGTTATTTCGAATAACTTTTGAAGATTGTGCTAATATTTTGTTAGTGGCACCAAGTTTGCTCCGTGGAGTAAATCATTACTCAATGATTCGGTGAAGCTGGGATTAAATCTTTTTCCATGCACATTTACACAACAAAACCATGATACCAGTCAGTACGTGGGGGGAAAGATTGGGGGAGGGGAATTATTCAACTATTCAACTGCTTCGTTCTGTTGTCTAGATACCATGGTAACCAAAGAACTAGACATGTATTTAGTGACGCTGTATACGAACACAGTGTTCAAACAGACCACGCACATTAACCTGATTGTTTTCAAGATACTATGTCACGTATATCAAAATTCTATGACTTTGCCGTATATTGCTTTTTACATTTTGTTAAAAGCATCCTAGATGTACAGTAGACTCTCTTTTGGACAATTTTGAGAACTATTAATCTAATTTTGTCTTTTTGATACACCATTTTTGATGATCGAATTATCCCTCGCGATCAAAACGGTACAAGCAATGCTTTATACTGAAACATCACATTTGATTTTGAATCTGTAACTAGAATTGTCAATTGTGGTGATATCCATTTGAATTAAATCTTGCTAATAATTTAACATTGTTCCTTGAAAAGCTTCAGGGGATTTGAATAATCACTTGCTTAAATTATCATTTATCCATATTAGTGTATTCGTGACTGACATAAGTGTGTGAGTCTAAGCAGGCTTATATATAATGAAAGGACAGATCTTGTTTATAGGTGAAACCATGAAACTGGTTTATTCTTCAGCTGTTCTTCAGCGTGGTAATGCTGGTCATGATTTTGGTCATTTGCACATATGAAAGAAAGAGGCGCTGTTTTTATTACTCCATTTCAAGGGTTCAGATCATTTTTTTTTCTTTGGGGGGTGGGGTGGTGTGGGTGACGGTTATTGTATTAGTGTTAAATGGGAATACATTATAAAATAGAAAGAAACACTGTAGTAGTATGTGTAGCTCTACTAACCCGCTTCGTTGTTCTGTTGTACGGATACCATAGCAACCAAAACGTATGCAATCACTAGACAAAATATGACTATGCAGATTTTGTGTATATTGAGGTTATTTCTATCAATGTGATGCACTTTAACACGTTAGGAAAAGTAACCATAAAAATGATGTATAAAGTCAAAGCTCAACTCAAGCTCAACCTTAATAAGGGTCACATTTTAGGTTTTCATTGAAGTTTTAAGAAACCTTTCGGTAACACTCTCTGTACTCACAGCACTATTAATAGAGGGCAGCATTATGAGAAATATTCAAAAAGGCAAAATACGGAAGCTGTCTGAACTAAAAAAAAGGGTTTCAAAATATTTGTGTTACTTCCCGCGTGTTTTATATAGACACCAATATACATGCATTAGATTATCTTGAAGTATTCAGGGCCGGTTGGGGTGTGGAGGGGGTTTACTGACTACGTTATAGTTGGTAACTGGTAATGCGTTTTATTGTTAATTGATCATCGGCTAATTGTCAAATGTATTATATATTGATAATTATATGATTATATAATAAGTTAGAGGATAATATATTGCAACGTTCGGGCCTTCCATCCTCATCATTCCTTATTGTTATTGTCGCAGATGTTGTGGAGATCTGAGTGCGCCAAATAATACAGAAACAAAGACAAAATCTTAATTTATGTGTACCCATGTTTATTACAAACGTAGAAACTTTAAAAAATACACCAGTATGTAAACAGAAATATATATCTTTTTACTAAAATGACATGCACTAGATAAAAGTCTGTTAATAATTCAAGAGTATCGGTATGATAAATCAAAACCGAGCATAACGTTTTAACATTTACTACAAACTTAACGAGTATGACTTTGAGACAACATAATTGATATAACCGCGACATTGCTTAACGTCTCAAACATAACATTACATATTACTAAAACAATTGTATTATTCTTCTGAAAAGAAAATAAGCTGTAAGTCTTTTAGAAAAGGAATAATGAAACCAATGAGATTAACAAATATCTTAATCTAATTGTCTTCACTTAAGGAGATGTACTTAGCATATTACGCTTTTTACGTCACCATCTCGATGTACATTAAGTTTGACCGTTTACACATTATAACACCCTCATTATGGCTAGATATTCAAAACTTATATGCATAAATAACTTCCGGGATATAAAATCATGTAAATTATTGGGCTAATACAATGTAAATAATAAGACCTCAACAATACGGGATAAAGCCTGGATTAGCTCCCGGTGCCGCAAAGTGCATTAACGCGATGCCAAATTAACGTCCATAAATATACGACCAATATGCAAAAAAGCCACACATTCTAAATTGGGACCATAAAGTAACCCCTGGATGAAACGCTATACTATCTGAACACGAGGTAATACTTTACAAACCCGTTATTTGGATAGGCAAAGTACCCCCTTCTGTGTTGCTGGAACACGGAGTAATATGACTTAACTATGTAAATATATCACATGTATTGGCTACTCCCCTAATTTGCATCTCAGGTTATATATTGACCTATAGAGATGATGTTTTCTCAATCAGAGGTAGTATTACGAAATCAATATACTCACCTCTGATCTTGTATTCTTGATATGTTCGTCTTGTGTTACACTACAGGTGGGCATTAAGTTGATAATCATAATAGTATTAGTACTAGCAGTAAAGAGTCCTGCA
Organism: Apostichopus californicus; assembly: GCA_020650975.1. NCBI lineage: Eukaryota > Metazoa > Echinodermata > Holothuroidea > Aspidochirotida > Stichopodidae > Apostichopus > Apostichopus californicus. Next base: position 25,959 of record JAIPMN010030793.1, read on the forward strand.
ATAAGAAATAGTATAGCTGAAAAAGTAAGCTGTCCTCCAATACGAAAAGGTGATAATAACACTGCAGACCAATCTCAGTTCCAATCGGTGGCGTTAGAATATTTACGCCAAGCCGTAGTGGAAAGTTCCGATCAGTATAGTGTTGAACAATATGTCAGTAGTAGTAGTAGTAGTACTGTGTTGGTATTGGTAGGACGCCTAGGCTTATTAACTTACAAACAGCTGCTGTGCTAGGCTACATTAATTTAATATAATCAACTGAATAACCCGCGAAGCTGCATGGACCGAAGGTGAAAGATTAAACAACCGAGTCTAGAAAAAAAGTGAATGTAAGCTGCGATTAAAGTTTCACACATTGCGGAGGTCTCAGGACAAGTCCTTCTAAAGTAAGTTAGAGTCCCTGAAACTATTTGGTTAACTGGCAACCTGTTACAAAGAAACTTCCAGACTTTTGGTTCAATTGAATATAACTTGCTACAAACCTTCCAGTTGAGGTCGCAACCGACAAATGCCCAGGGTAACTAAAAATAGGGAAACGATACAACTTCAAAATGCATCTGTTTAAGTTTGTCTAGTGATATGCAAACTACATATCATAGTTTTGTGTAGTGTATAATGTATAGTATTTCAACAAACTCATTTTAATTTAAGGCAATGTATTGGGAAAATAACGTACTACGTATTTTTTATTAAAGAAATAATTGCAATGCGTACTGTGTTAATACTGCAATGTTTCAATTGACTATAGGATCAAAGCAAGGATAGAAATATTTATTCATAACATAATTTTCTACAAATTTCAAATACAAATACGCACGTGACACGGCAAATTTAGAAGAAATACACTATTTGAGGGGATAATACAATTTTATGATATTTCATGAAATTTGTCAACAATAATATATCTACACTTGTTTACTTCCATAACAACTCCCTGCTTTAATTATCGTTTTCTTTCCTTGTTACTCCATTTTGAGATTTTATTTTTCAACTGCATCTCCCAAACTTTCATGGATATCGTTAAGGGTTAGCTAAACGATATCAACATATCACATAAGATGGAGTTGGGCGGTGGGGGAAGGGGGTATGGGCGGGAGTAACCAATTTACTGCTTCATGGGATATTTGAAAAGTTTCCATTGTTTGTACAATCCATCGATTCAACCACGAGGATTGTATAAATAGTTTATCTTTCCCTCTTTTCCCTTCTCGTCATCTTCTCTGTCGTCAATGGTATCCATCCGATCATCGCAGTGAAACATTCATCATTATGACGTCACTTATTGTTTAATGACGTCACTCAGTGTTATATGGCGGGTTTTAAAACTAATGTTGTCTTCCCTATAAAGCTGATGTATGTATTCATGTTATAAAGTCTGTGCATCTAACAGTGCATGACGAGCCTGTCTCCTATATTGTCTTTAGTGTGCTCAATGCAGATGTGCATTCACCTGACAGGAATAGGTTACTTGTGAAGATATATAATTATAACTTATGTATTTTTTGCCTCGCCCTATTATATTTTCCTGAAAAACAGTTTCAACTTATCATGAAAATAATATTTCACTTCCTTTCAGGACTGTGACCAGAAGGGTAATCTACCAGGAGAAGAGGTAAGAGAGACACAGATTCATGTTCCTGTTAATTAGTAACGGTAATTTAGTAACAGGCAAGGAGGTGTTTATTACTGCAGAACAAAGAAATAAGACAAAAGAGTATTATACCTTGTTTCTCATCAGGGAGGATTGATAACCGACGTGAAAAGAACAGGGAACAGACAAACCAGTAACAAGTTATATCTTGTGATGATGATATCACTGTTCTCAATGTCAAGTTAAGATACGGTTTTAATAATCTTCCTTCCTCGCACACAGTCACAAAATGCTAATCAAAGAACTAATATATAATTAAATACTACAATGTTTAGTCAGATGTTATGGAGCATTACAAGCCAACACACTCACTTACACAAAAATTTGACTATTGCATTACAAATATCAGCCTTCAACCCCCTCACCCCCTCATTGGTTACTGTTAACTCTGTGTGAATCGGTGCAATGTTAAAACAGGTGGGTACATTTTACTGCATGGTACCCAAGCCTGCACGGTAAACCGGTTTTAGTACCGAAACCGGTTTTTTACCGATTTAATTTCGGTACTATTATTTATTTTAAGAAAACCGAACAAAACCGAAATGTGAATTGCAAATACTGGAAAAAACAAAGTTAAAGCTTCCATCCATCATTTGTTGACTTTGGTTTCTCCTGTTTACTGTTCTTTTTGCAATATGAACGTAAATTGCAACAAGAGAAAGCATTTCTGCTAGACGACATTGTCAGCTACGATAGGCACACACCATTACCAGCGTTGAGGGTGGATAGCTAGACCTAACATTAGGCTATGCAGCCCTTATATGCGTGAATCAGTTAGGTGACCTTGTAGTATTGAACTGACCTTTGTGGCCAACGTTAGAAGTTGTGAGTAGGACACACTCAAATGACGAGATGCAGTTCAAAATAAATTGTTATATCCAACTTGTTTGTCCTCTTTGTGTTGTTCTTAATTATTAAACTTCAATTTAACAGTAGAGGATATGGAGAAAATCTTTTCAAACACATTAAGCACAGTTCGTGTTCAAAAAAAGATCGTTAAAACTTGATAGGTACATTGCGCAATCCACAATACCATACATACGACATGTACAGCCGTAGGGGGTGGGGCTCTGTGTGTTTAACAACGAAGATGCAACAAGTAACATTAGACCAATCACAGTCCATTGTTCACAAGATACACCTGGTGTCAGGCTTGAGTCAAGGAATTTTAAAGGAGTAAAAATGTTGCATACATGGCTGGAAATTACAGATGTTGCTGTTGGACAATTCTTCTTTGTATGATAATAGATCTATTTTCTACGAAGACCTAGAGAGGACATAGTAAAAAAAAAATTATTACGTACGTACGTAATATTTATTACGTACGTACGTGATAATTTTACGTTCTATACCCAAGATAGTAAGAAGTGGCGGTACGCGGTACGTATATACTGTAACACATTTGTCTACATGCAAGAAGTCAGAGGTCAAGCTTATGCTATAGACTAGTTAACTCAAAAATGCCGGAGACAGACAAGGTACGTTCGTTCGACTAACAGTAACACCACAGGTATGCCTGTACTTAAGCCGCCACAATTTTGTGCTGGAACTCATTCCCGGATAATTAGTCCTAGGCTCAATTAATGCATTAATAGGTCTGTCGTAAGTTAGACCTAGGCCTCACGTTAAGCTTGTGTTCATTGAATCTCACGTGGATAGGTCATGGGCTAGGCCAGTGATAAGGCCTGTGTAGTGTCTATTGCCGCTGTCGATCAAAGATGATGTTACGGCAACTCCCTGGTCGATCACTTAAACTCCCCCAGCCTATGCACATATAGCCAGGGTAATACTGATAGCTGGGCGAACGATATTATACAAGGTATTTGTTAGAACAACTCCCTGATTGAACTCACATTTTATAGGCTAGGTAAGGGTAGGACAGGACTACCCTACACTACAGATAATTGTTTGAGGTTTATCTTTAGCCTTGAAATTGATTTAAAAGTATAAAATTGGAATTGTATGTTGATAATCATATTGTGTAGCCCTCCTGTATCAACAGCTAGTCCATTTATTATAATAACTACCACGTCAAATTCAATTCAATTAAGGTTAGTTGCTAATCTCAAATCACTACATGGTATCAGCTAGTATTAGTATATGGTTAGCCTACTTAACACACAAACCTAACCTAACAGGTTACTAAACGTCAAAGGAGCCTAGAGTTAAAAACCACATAAAATGCCCTGTGGAAAACAAACCCAAACAGAAATAAGACTGACCAACTCAGAGAATTATTTTAAGATTAAATTAGGGTTATGGTTAGGGTTAGGTTTTCAAAAAGCATGGCACAAACTATTAGACTCAAGAAAGCGATTAATCTTCTTTTCATTCTAGTTCATTAACATACCATTTAATACTTTAATTGTTTCATTCCTTTCCTAGATTGGTACAAACTGGAAGAGGTGAAAATGAGAAATTGAGAAAGGCTACCAAGTAACACAGCTTTGCAATAGTAGAAGGATGTCTTTGGCTTGGATGATGCACATCAAGAATGTGATTGTAGCTGTTTTTATGAGAAACAATTTGATGTTT
>JAIPMN010030806.1:0-10411 GCA_020650975.1 Apostichopus californicus
TAGGGCTTTATGTTAAACACGTAAAGGCCATTTGTTTCTTTTAGTAAAAGTGAAACTAAATATTAATCACGCATGCCTCCTCTCTGAATATCTCCACATCTCACCCTCCCTTTACAGCCCCTTCCCATAGACCGATCATGTGTGGGCATTGGGAATACGCCTCTAATCAGCAGGGTTGAATTAGCCTATTTCGGTTTAGATACACCCGATTTTGGGCACTAAAACTCTTTTCGCTCATTTTCAAAGGAAGTGGGAAAAGTAAAGAGTGCCGCTTTAATACAAAATAAATAAAATACCTCCTTTGCTACGAATCATAGCATTTTGCCAAGTTTTCTTGATATTGAAGGATGATTTCTCATAAATGAAAAGTAGGCCTTGCATTGTGGAAAACCATATTTTTTTTGGATGCAATTTTCTGTGCATATAGGAGTTTCAGATATTGAAATTATTGAAACATCATTGTCAGAATTTTGAATAAAACATATATTCGTTCTAAAACTCTTTCTATGTAAAATGAATATAAATCTCTCCTATATCAATTATTAATTGTTCCCATTTGAAAATTCCATCAATTTGAGTAAATTGCTTTAAATATTCATATGATATGCCCACTAAGTGATTAATATCGTTTTGCAATACTCGATGGAACGCTTGTTTTGTAATCACCAGAGGTAGTTCATAACTTGCAATTTGTTAAAAATTATTCACCTCTAAAGCTTTATATGAAAGTTACAACATTTTATGAGATTTCCCAGTTTTTGATCTGACCTTTCCTTAGCACAACCTTTGACACCCAATTGTGATCATATTACTTTGAAAACATTTTTATGTTAACACAAACAATTTTGGCAAACTGCCAATCTTTTGAGCCTTCACGGTAGGGATGAGCCAAACATGGGCAAATATTATGCTAATGAGAGGATAATGGGCAAGACCATGACAAATCAACTGTAATGTACTAGACTTAAAACAATATTATGCTAATGTGGAGATAATGGGCATGACCATGACAAATCAACTGTACTAGACTTAAAACAATATTATGCTAATGAGAGGATAATGGGCATGACCATGACAATTTAACTTTAATGTACTAGACTTAAAACAATATTATGCCAATGTGGAGATAATGGGCATGACCATGACAAATCAACTTTAATGTACTAGACTTAAAACAATATTATGCTAATGAGAGGATAATGGGCATGACCATGACAATTTAACTTTAATGTACTAGACTTAAAACAAAATGCTAGTGTGAAGATAATGGGCATGACCATGACAAATCAACTTTAATGTACTAGACTTAAAACAATATTTTGATGAATGGGGCGAATTCCAGAGCAGCCTCAAGACATGCATAACTCTGTAGCAGCCCATGGCACAACCTAGATAAGAAGGGTAGTGGACTGGTTGAATTTGCACTATGAAGGAGCCAAAAATACAAAGAACATTTTACAAACAACAAACTCCATTTTCCTTGAGCACTACAGATGCAAGAATGTTTCCAGACAATGGATAAGGAATATTAGCCAATTATCAAATCACAGGAATTTGGAAAAGCATCATTGTCTATTTTTAGCATGAAAATCTTGGTAATGGAGTGTTGTTAACCCTGTACTTTGCGGTTCTGGTTGCTTGTTATAATATATTTATTTTCAAACAAATTCAATTATCTGTAAGGTAGGAGAACTTTTGGTTCTTGTCAGAAGAAGTGGTTTTTTGAAAAGAAATAATGAAAATGTTCTTTCAAAAATGTGTTTTGTTATGTTTTCCATTGACCTAGTTGTGAGTGTGTACTTGGGGTTTGTTCCTCAAAAAAAAAAGATTTGCGTCTGCCAGACGCAAGCACTTTGAAGATTTTGCGTCCCTGGCCAATACATTATGTCCCGGACCCAGAATCCTGCATCCGTTACAATGCTGTGCTATGTCTGTATAGATCTGGCAACCATACCATTCATTACAGCTGTGTCTGTATAGATCTGGCAACCATACCATTCATAACAGTTGTCTGTATAGATCTGGCAACCATACCATTCATAACAGTTGTCTGTATAGATCTGGCAACCATACCATTCATTACAGCTGTGTCTGTATAGATCTGGCAACCATACCATTCATTACAGCTGTGTCTGTATAGATCTGGCAACCATACCATACATTACAGCTGTGTCTGTATAGATCTGGCAACCATACCATTCATTACAGCTGTGTCTGTATAGATCTGGCAACCATACCATTCATTACAGCTATGTCTGTATAGATCTGGCAACCATACCATACATTACAGCTGTGTCTGTATAGATCTGGCAACCATACCATTCATTACAGCTGTGTCTGTATTGATCTGGCAACCATACCATACATTACAGCTGTGTCTGTATAGATCTGGCAACCATACCATACATTACAGCTGTGTCTGTATAGATCTGACAACCATACCATTCATAACAGCTATGTCTGTATAGATCTGGCAACCATACCATTCATTACAGCTGTGTCTGTATAGATCTGACAACCATACCATTCATTACAGCTGTGTCTGTATAGATCTGGCAACCATACCATACATTACAGCTGTGTCTGTATAGATCTGGCAACCATACTGTACCATTCATTACAGCTGTGTCTGTATAGATCTGGCAACCATACCATTCATTACAGCTGTGTCTGTATAGATCTGGCAACCATACCATTCATTACAGCTGTGTCTGTATAGATCTGGCAACCATACCATACATTACAGCTGTTTCTTTATAGATCTGGCAACCATACCATTCATTACAGCTATGTCTGTATAGATCTGGCAACCATACCATTCATTACAGCAGTGTCTGTATAGATCTGGCAACCATACCATTCATTACAGCTGTGTCTGTATAGATCTGGCAACCATACATTACAGCTATGTCTGTATAGATCTGGCAACCATACCATACATTACAGCTGTGTCTGTATAGATCTGGCAACCATACCATACATTACAGCTGTGTCTGTATAGATCTGACAACCATACCATTCATTACAGCTGTGTCTGTATAGATCTGGCAACCATACCATACATTACAGCTGTGTCTGTATAGATCTGGCAACCATACCATTCATTACAGCTGTGTCTGTATAGATCTGGCAACCATACCATACATTACAGCTGTGTCTGTATACATCTGGCAACCATACCATTCATTACAGCTGTGTCTGTATAGATCTGGCAACCATACCATACATTACAGCTGTGTCTGTATAGATCTGACAACCATACCATTCATAACAGCTATGTCTGTATAGATCTGGCAACCATACCATTCATTACAGCTGTGTCTGTATAGATCTGGCAACCATACCATTCATTACAGCTGTGTCTGTATAGATCTGGCAACCATACCATTCATTACAGCTGTGTCTGTATAGATCTGACAACCATACCATTCATAACAGCTATGTCTGTATAGATCTGGCAACCATACCATTCATTACAGCTGTGTCTGTATAGATCTGGCAACCATACCATTCATTACAGCTGTGTCTGTATAGATCTGGCAACCATACCATTTATTACAGCTGTGTCTGTATAGATCTGGCAACCATACCATTCATTACAGCTGTGTCTGTATAGATCTGGCAACCATACCATTCATTACAGCTGTGTCTGTATAGATCTGGCAACCATACCATACATTACAGCTGTGTCTGTATAGATCTGACAACCATACCATTCATAACAGCTGTGTCTGTATAGATCTGGCAACCATACCATTCATTACAGCTGTGTCTGTATAGATCTGGCAACCATACCATTCATTACAGCTGTGTCTGTATAGATCTGGCAACCATACTATTCATTACAGCTGTGTCTGTATAGATCTGGCAACCATACTATTCATTACAGCTGTGTCTGTATAGATCTGGCAACCATACCATTCATTACAGCTGTGTCTGTATAGATCTGGCAACCATACCATTCATGACAGCTGTGTCTATATAGATCTGGCAACCATACCATTCATTACAGCTGTGTCTGTATAGATCTGGCAACCATACCATTCATTACAGCTGTTTCTTTATAGATCTGGCAACCATACCATTCATTACAGCTGTGTCTGTATAGATCTGACAACCATACCATTCATTACAGCAGTGTCTGTATAGATCTGGCAACCATACCATTCATTACAGCTGTGTCTGTATAGATCTGACAACCATACCATTCATTACAGCAGTGTCTGTATAGATCTGACAACCATACCATTCATTACAGCAGTGTCTATATGTGCTTTTCATGTCTTTACATAATTAATTTAAAATGTTTTTACATTCTTCCGTGCAGGTCAAACTCCACCAACAAATAATGGATGGTCGCGAGTAGGGAAACCACTCTCAAGTGGTCATGTGTTTCCAGATTCATCAGAAACTTTCATGTCAGGTCAGTAAGAGTAACTGTAGGAAAGTTATGGAGATTAATTGTTTAATTCTTTAAGTCTGGGGATATAATCACATCTCATGATGCTGCATTAAGCCATTGTAAGAGTAACTGTAGGAAAGTAATAATTCTTTAAGTCTGGGGATATAATCACATCTCATGCTGCTGCTGCATTAAGCCATTGTAAGAGTAACTGTAGGAAAGTAATAATTGTTTAAGTCTGGGGATATAATCACATCTCATGCTGCTGCTGCATTAAGCCATTGTAAGAGTAACTGTAGGAAAGTAATGGAGATTAATTCTTTAATTCTTTAAGTCTGGGGATATAATCACATCTCATGATGCTGCTGCATTAAGCCATTGTAAGAGTAACTGTAGGAAAGTTATGGAGATTAATTCTTTAATTCTTTAAGTCTGGGGATATAATCACATCTCATGATGCTGCATTAAGCCATTGTAAGAGTAACTGTAGGGAAGTAATGGAGATTAATTCTTTAATTCTTTAAGTCTGGGGATATAATCACATCTCATGATTATGCTGCATTAAGCCATTGTAAGAGTAACTGTAGGAAAGTAATGGAGATTAATTGTTTAATTCTTTAAGTCTGGGGATATAATCACATCTCATGATGCTGCTGCATTAATTCATTGCATAGATGAAAAGAAGACATTCCTTTAGGGAACTTTACCTTCGTTTTTTGGCTGCCATATTCCGTAACAACCGCTTTGGACTGCCATATCCCCTAGTAACCACTTTGGATGGTTATATCCCTAGGATCCAATTTGGATGCCATATCCCCTAGCAAGCACTCTGGAATTGTCATATCCTCTAGCAATCATGATGAACTGCCATATCCCATAGCAATCACTCAAGAGTGCCATAAGTTCTAGCAATGACTCTGGAATGCCATATCCCCTAGCAATCACTCTGGACTGCCATATCCTCTAGCAATAACTCTGGACTGCCATATCCTCTAGCAATCACTCTGGACTGCCATATCCCCTAGCAATCATTGTGGACTGTCATATCCTTTAGCAATCACCGAACTGCCATATATTCTAGCAATCACTGTGGACTGTCATATCCCCTAACAATCACTCTGGACCACCATATACCCAGCAATCACTGCAGAATGTCATATCCTCTAGCAATCACTGAACTGCCATATAATCTAGCAATCACTGGACTGTTAATATGCCCTAGCAATCACTGAACTGCTGTATATTCTAGCAATCACTGTGGACTGCCATATCCTCTAGCAATCACGCTGGACTGCCATATCCCCTAGGAATCATTCTGGACTGCCATAACCCCTAGGAATCACTGGACTGCCATATCCTCTGACAATCACTGGACTGCCATATCCCATAGGAATCATTCTGGACTGCCATATCCCCTAGAAATCACTGCGGACTGCCATATCCCCTTGCACAACTGCTGACTGCCATATCCTCTAGCAATCACTGGAATGTCATATCTCTTTTTCAATCACTGTGGACTGTTTTATCCCTTTTTGTATTTCTTTTAAAACTTCCTTTCGCCAAGATATAAAAGCTACTTTGCTTTTCTATGTAGTTTCAGATTGTGCAAAGTCTCTTTAGGCCAATTCTGTCTATCCCTTCTGCCGTACCCAGAAGTTACATTAATATTAGTATATAAGTATATTCATGCCCACTAGCTGTGCCCACTCCTCTGTTTATACTTTTATACTCATGAGTGACTTGTACATGTTTAAAGCAGAAATGTTGTGCAAACTGCTGTTTTTGGCTCATGTGAGAAATTCAAGCTAGAAACAATCACAGCTTCTTAACTGTTAAGGAAGTGACAAATAGCAAAAATTGCAATAGTAATGGTTAATTTTCCTGAGCAGCTACTTCAGGGTGGGGGGGGGGTCACCTATGGTGGGATTCCCCAAGGTGACCAGAAGTTCATGACTCAGGGAGGGGTCAAACATGTCTGTGTTGGTGTGTGCGGGTGTATGCGTTTGTGTCCAAGTTTGTGTCAAACACTCCAAGGGGAAACATTGAAATGGAGCCATGTAGATTGTCAAGTACTATCAAAATATGTGGTTGCCATGGAAACCCAGGTCAAAGGTCAAAAACTTCTAAACGGCTGTGCTGATTTTCTTCAAACTTGGTGGGAAGGCACCTCAGGGTGAACCCTTGTGTCTTGCAGGCCCCCAGAACCAGAGGTCAAAGGTAAAATTTATTGAAAATGAATTTGTTTTTGGTTATAACTAGAAAATATTGAATTGACGTGAACCATCACAGGTATAATGGAAATGTCAAGTACTATCAAATGCATGGTTGCCTTGGGAACCAAGGTCAAAGGTCATGTTGTTATAGCTCAGATGTATATCATTAGCACAATTCTGTATTAGAAACTCATCCTAAATGGCTGTGCCAAATTTCTTTAAATGTTTTGGGAAGGTGCCCCATGGTTGGAACTTGTCTAGCAGAACCTGGAACCATAGGTCAGAGGTCAATTTAAGTGAAAATTCATTTTTGTTTGCTACATGGAAAAACATTGGATTTGACATGGAACCTTCACAGATAAATGAGATTGTCAAGCACCTATCAAAATATGTAGTTGCCATAGTAACTGAGTAAAAGATCACATGGTCTAAAATCAAATGTTTATTTATAGTGTGGTTTTGCTAGCGATGAGATGTGCATCTTTGTGGATTGCCCGCTTCTTTATATGTTTTGTTCAATTTTATTTCAATGTAGATCATTTTATGCAGGAGCAAATCAGAAACTTTCTTGAATTGAACCCAGCTTTCTTGGAGGACTACGTTCTTCATCATGTCAATGAGGATCAAGTGGAAAAGTGGTTGAATTGTTTACGAATTCAAAAAACCAATAGACTACCAGTGCGATCTCCAAAGCAAATCCAAAGGGTGCCCTCAATAAATGCCAGGTCACCTACTCAAATTACCCCAGAGACAAATGGTTAGAAAATATTTTATTAATCTTCTCCTTCATTCATACATTTATAGCAACCTGTCCTTACAGCAATGGTTTGAAACTGCTTAGATTAATCTTCCTTCATTTATTAGCTACTTGTCTTTGCAGTAATGCAATCTTCATATATAAAATAATTGTTAAAGTTATTCATTAAATGAAAATTTGAAGTGCCATCACATAATTTGCAAAGATTGACGTTATGTTGATTAGCATTTTCATCTTTCAGTTGGATTGCATGGTTAGCAAATTGTCTCTGTTAGTTAACAGAAACTTTGTGAATTTGTGAGAGTATTAAAGCATGCAACATCGATACTGACAGGCTAAAGTTACTAACTTTCTTCCTGAATCTAAACCACAGTGGGTAAAATGTAATTTGATAACTATCTTTGAGTTTTGCATCAAATGTACTTAGCTTAATTTATTGCCTTCAGATTATATCCTTGACCTCCATTTATGTCTTCAAACCTTGAGCTGATTGGCTTTAAAAGGGATCCAAGTTTAAGAATAGATTATTTAACCTTCAAATCTGTGGCATTTTCTTGGATTGTTAACTGTAATTTACCTTGAGTTGTAGTGTGACCGAACTCTTGTTTAGATTAATACACTCTGATAGCCATTAATAGTGTCAGGGACAATTAATGTTATTTCTTTGTTAGTATTTAGTATACTAGATTACAGGTTACAACAATTGTTATTATTGAAGCATAAGTATTGACAAATTTCTGCTGTTTTTGTTTTTATTTTATACATTAGGTTCAAGAAACAAATCAAAGTATTGGGAGGTGAGTGTCTTGCCCTATGATAACCTAGTACAGTATATATGTTACATTTGTGTTACTGGTATAAAGGGTAACTCACAATATGTATTGTGCTTCAAGCACATGGCTAACATTTGGCAGTTGTGTCCTGAGATTAATGCTATGTATTTAAGCTGGCAGAAAGAACCATTGGAATAGACTGTAAATGAGATATTATCATTCAAGCAGTTTTGTTAAAGTCTCAATACGTGTTTGCTGATGAATATCGGGAAAACAAACTTCTGAAGCAGATTAAATGTTTCTTATACTAAATGCGCTCAGACCAGGTAGGTTTAATGGAGAAAAGCTGTCGCAATCAAAAGAAAGAAATGTATTTTCTGTTGCCCTTACCGATTTACCTAAACGATTTACCGTAAAATCACTGCGACCGCCCATATCAGCATGTACATTACACAAATGTAAACTACATATACTCGTATCGTTCACTATTTTTGACCTAATTTCACGGAGGAAACATCTGAAAACACCTGTTTATTCCTTGCAATGGAAGGAAATGACACAATTTTGCAAGCTACATCGGTAAGACTGAAAGAAAGATACTATTCAAATATGGACGTAACACAGGCTAGCACACAGGCTAATGGTCATAGACAATACAGAGAGATTTGATCGGCGAATCATCTGTTGGGCGGGGCTTGCAAATTTTGATTGAAGTTTGAAGAATCTACGGTCTCGTTAAAAAATCTGGTGAATTTAATTCAGCTCAAAATTTTTAACAACAGATAACTCAATAAAAAAAATGATTATTAATATGAAAATTGCATAGAATGGTGTTATTTTTACTGAGCTTTAAGGGCAGTAAGCTGGAAAGGTAGAAGTTAAAATTTGGCAAACACACATTGAGACTTTAACATTACTTGTGTTGAGCAGAGAATATAAAATCACTTATTCTGTGTTCACTTATTGTGTAAGGTAACACAGCTGACTCAAGGGAATTGGGTGAGGTATGCTTGGTACAGTGTTAGGTAACACAGCTGACTCAAGGGAATTGGGTGAGGTGTGAGAGGGGTGTGCTTGGTACAGTGTTAGGTAACATAGCTGACTCAAGGGAATTGGGTGAGGTGTGAGAGGGGTGTCCTTGGTACAGTGTTAGGTAACACAGCTGACTCAAGGGAATTGGGTGAGGTGTGAGAGGGGTGTGCTTGGTACAGTGTTAGGTAACACAGCTGACTCAAGGGAATTGGGTGGGGTGTGAGAGGGGTGTGCTTGGTACACTGTTAGGTAACACAGCTGACTCAAGGCATGCTTGGTACAGTGTTAGGTAACACAGCTGACTCAAGGGAATTGGGTGAGGTGTGAGAGGGATGTGCTTGGTACAGTGTTAGGTAACACAGCTGACTCAAGGGAATTGGGTGAGGTGTGAGAGGGGCGTGCTTGGTACAGTGTTAGGTAACACAGCTGACTCAAGGGAATTGGGTGAGGTGTGAGAGGGGCGTGCTTGGTACAGTGTTACAGTAGGTAACACAGCTGACTCAAGGGAATTGGGTGAGGTGTGAGAGGTGCGTGCTTGGGACAGTGTTAGGTAACACAGCTGACTCAAGGGAATTGGGTGAGGTGTGAGAGGGGTGTGCTTGGTACAGTGTTAGGTAACACAGCTGACCCAAGGGAATTGGGTGAGGTGTGAGAGGTTTGTGCTTGGTACAGTGTTAGGTAACACAGCTGACTCAAGGGAATTGGGTGAGGTGTGAGAGGGGTGTGCTTGGTACAGTGTTAGGTAACACAGCTGACTCAAGGGAATTGGGTGAGGTGTGAGAGGGGTGTCGTTGGTACAGTGTTAGGTAACACAGCTGACTCAAGGGAATTGGGTGAGGTGTGAGAGGGGTGTACCTCATAGAGCGTTAGGTAGCACAGCAGACTCAAGTGTGTAGTTTGTGGTGTGAGGGGTATACTTTGTAGTGATAGCTGACACTGAAGGTTGAGGTTGTAGATTGATTACTAGTTGAGTGTGGTAGTCTAAGTAAGACTATTCAGCTGCATTGTGTCTCTTGTGCTGTACGTATATAGTGAACCATGTATGCTACAACTAAATGCTATATTTAATGTTATGTTGATCTGTTGTTTAGCAAGTGCATGAAAAAGACTATATTTATACAGGATTGGTGTGGCAGTTATATATTCACATTGATATGAAATATGATGACTGTTGCAGAATGTACTATATTTCTTGTGTACAGTGTTACATAATTAGGAATGCTTTCATCTGTGG
>JAIPMN010030812.1:0-16048 GCA_020650975.1 Apostichopus californicus
AAAAAGTCATATTTTGACTGTGGTGTCTTAAATAAGAATTATTTCTGATATTCAATCTCATATTATTTGTTTAGTAAAAATTGATTAAAAACAAAATAAAATTAACATGTAATGTTTTTTAGTCGAACATTTTCCTTGCCTGAAAATTGTTGATGCAAGTACGACAGTATCAAATATATAAATAAATATCAATCAAAATGTTATTAGTTTGAAAGTTCTGTTGTGAAGAAACGTAATTTTTTTCCCCTATTGACCATTTTGTTTAGCTTTAATCGTGTTATCATTCCCACTTTCCAAAGAATAGTACAAAACTTACAGCTTAAATGGTCAATATAAAACCAAAATCTGCAATATAAAGATCTGAAATTGAGGTGATATCTGAAATTCATGTGTACAATTTTAGCTTAACAACAGGAAGCCTAGGAAATGTGACACATTGTTCAGAGATGATTTCTTGCCATTAATACGAAACTGAAGTAGCAAATCTGCAAATAAAATCACTTCCTGGTCATCACATATCAGCCTTGTGGTCAGTCCTGGAGCGAGGCTGCAACAGAGATCACCTCTGCAGACCGGTAGTGCATATTGTGTGAAATACTTTTGACATGTTACCACATTTATCATTTCAAATTAATATGTTAATGTCATATAAATTAAAAGATTTAAATGTGCTTGCTTGCTTGCCTTTTAGTATTGCTTGAATTGTCCCTTTTTAACATCATCTGCTATTTAATAGCATTTTTTAGGATATCTTGTAACATTTGTAGAAATATTTTTTCCTTGCGCATCTAGTGTTTCATTTATTCATTTTCCTATACTTGTTTTAAACTTGATATGGATTTTACGACTCATTCCAGTTTCAAATATATAAATTTATATTACCAGTATGGGTAAATAAAGCAATGCATGATAAAACTAGAAATTTATAGTCAAACAGTGTGCACCTGGTATGTGACAAAATTGCAATAACATGTTCAAATCATTTACAGTGATGAATATGAATATAATATCTTGTACTAGTAGAAAACCAAACCAGAATACCTGGTGTCATTCAGTTGAAGTTTGTAACGTCATGGATGTGCAGTGTTGTTAGGTTTGAGGTATTACCACATTGAAATGAGTATCATGCAATGTGTAATGCAATCATGCCATGTTGTATCACTGTTTACTCAATGCTTTTATGCATACTCATCATTAAATACAATGTAACATGGTTAACAATTCTCATTAAACCTTGTCATCATGTGCAGTATAAAATTAAATAAAAGAAACAGCCACCTAATAAATAACAATTACCCTTTCTAGCGATCTCTTTTTGTTTTGATTTTCATTCTATATATTTTTTTCTTCTTGGTAGAAGAGAGAGAGAGAGAGGGGGCTCTTTCATTTTCATTCAATAGCAAAGAATTGCCTGTCTTACGTCCACACTCAGTATGCATTAGTGTATTATAGCCACTAGGGAAAAGACAATGAAAGGTGACATGAACTAATCAGTGTATGCTACAATATGAGTCCACATAACATTCAAGCTACTCCTGATCTGGGTCCCAGTTGCACCACCCATCTATGCAACACAATTATTACAAGTTATGCACTGGCAGCTGCTTTAAAAATTCCTCAGCTATTAAGCCCTGCATTTCATTCCTGGGATGTCAAAGAATGTTTTTTGCTTTTGGGTCCTTTGTCACTGCTTTAGCTTAAATTACAGAGACCTTTAAATTAGCCGAAATCATTAAATTAGCCGAAACCATCTAATATCCAGGGTTCATCAAAACTTTGGCCTGCCTAAATGTTGATGAGGAAACTGGAAAGGAAGAGTGAGTGGATCACATTAGTGAGAGGATGTGTGCTGCCTTGAAGGCATTCATGGATGCCAGCTATGCCCTAAAACTACCAGCTTCATTCAGGGTAAGGGGTACACACCTCAAGTATGGATGATAACGTGGTGGTCATACTACCGCACTACACAAGCTATAATCACGACAATATATGCTGGAAGCTACCTGGGGAATACTAAAAAGCAGTAAGAGTACTGACAAAAATCCCAATGTCTTTGATACCCAGACCAACCAGATTTTTGGGTGTTTCTACAACAGAGCAAACAAGCACACAAAAGCACCAAATTCACATCAGGAATTGTCTGTAGATATATCAGGAAGGTTACAGTGTGTTGCTTCCAGCAACTCCATCAAGATGAGTGTACTGGAGAGCTGCTTTCAAGAGAACTCAGATAATTCTAAGAGCTCTACATTTACTTTAAATTCCGGCAGGTTTCGGTTTTGCACCCATTAAAGAAAAGGTGAACACCTTCACTTGCTCTAATTCATATTCTATTCCCATAAGAGATGAATGTGTCCGTCACATTGGACAAGAAAGATCGGGAGAACAGGAGAACATCCTCTTCCGACTCCTCAGGTTCCGGTGACCTTTATAGGAGTAGGTGGAGCTCCTGCTGTTGGACACCTACCCTACCGGTCAAAAAGGTGGCTCTTTGGGAGGCCACAGCAGCAGCATTTCTCCAGGGTCCGGCAAGGCGACGGGCATAGGAGTAGGTGGCGCTACTGCTGTAGGACACCTACCCTACTAGTCAAAAAGGAGGCTCTTTGGGAGGCCACAGCCCACAGCAGCAGCTTTTCGCCAGGGTCCGCCACGGCGACGGGCATAGGAGTAGGTGGCGCTACTGCTGTAGGACACCTACCCTGCCAGTAAAAAAGGAAGCTCTCGGGAGGCCACAGCAGCAGCTTTTCGCCAGGGTCCGGCATCGAACAAGAGGTCTTCTGTCAAAAGTGCGCCACAGTCATGAGCTGCAGCCAAACTGTGTAACACAAAAGAAGATCCCACACATACTATCAAGATTTAATATTATTAAAGACATACAGAGGACTTTGTCTAGTTGGGCCCTTACCCAAGCGGCGTATGACACCTCATCTGAAATATGCTAATCAGACTCAAAACCACCACTCAAAGGAGAGATCCAAAGTGACCAGAAATGTACCAAGACCCACAGATGGGAAGGAAGGGATCAGAAAAATGTTGCTAACCCCAAACGAAAAGGAGTGTCTAAGTTTAAGTTGAGAAAACAACTGGAACGGAACAACTTACATGGAGAAAACTGCCCAGCATACAAAAAGCATATGCCATAGATGTGGTAAGTTGAACCATTTTGAGAAATTTTGTAGGTCAAAGGTTACACCACAGAACAGCCTCAATAAGAAACCTCATGTTGTAGAGCAGCAAGATTCAGAAACTGAATTGTTCATTGACAATGTCTCAACCAACACGAAGAAGCATTGGTATGTGTCACAACACGATCTAGGAAAAAAAAACCCTAAAGTATTTTATTGATTGCATTGCGTGTTGAGTTAATTGGATGCTAATTATTTAGTGTATATATTTAGTGTATTATTTAGTGTATATATTTTAGGAACAAAGGAGTTTATAGTTTTAATGGCTGGATAGTTTGCTTTAAACCTTAATTTACATAGTAGAAGTTACTGTATTCCTTATTATTTTACGGAAGGCATGCTTGTTATAAAGGATATTATTTTACTATAAAGGTTATTCCGGGACACTTTGTTACAAAGGTTATTAATTTGTTATAAAGGATATTTCTGGACACTATTTGTTATAAAGGACATTATTTTATTGCAAAGGATATCCTGGGACACTATTTCTTATAAATTAAGGGATACTATTTTGTGGGAGATATTCATAATACCATTTATTGTATTATGTTCAGCTATACTGATGTCGTGGAAGATCTGATGTCGTGGAAGATCTGATGTCGTGGAATACGTGATGTCACCTGCAGGCCAACCCACCATAATCGACTTTTAAATTAAGTGTATTTACTTTAACTTTTCGGTGCGCATCTCACGACTGTAAGTTATTTTA
Organism: Apostichopus californicus; assembly: GCA_020650975.1. Taxonomy (NCBI): domain Eukaryota; kingdom Metazoa; phylum Echinodermata; class Holothuroidea; order Aspidochirotida; family Stichopodidae; genus Apostichopus; species Apostichopus californicus. The sequence goes on from JAIPMN010030812.1 coordinate 3,895, forward strand.
TTTTATTATTTGACTGGGCCCAGATCAGCTGTATATTGTTTGTTATTCATAATTATAATTTCTTTTGAAACAATCCAGTTGAGTTTTCCATTTTTTGTATGTTTCTTGCTCTGTGTTTGGTCTTCACACTATACCCAGAGTTCTCTGATCAAGAACAAACATTTATTTTCGGTGGCTTACAACCTTACATAATTGTTAGCATGAGTGGGGTGATTAAACTGATCAGAAAGACACAGCATAACCAAGTGAAGTGGAACAAATTACACTTCAGAGATACATATTTTTATTTTTATTGGTAAGCATAATCACAATGAATGATAATATAGCTACCACTAGTACCGGTACAATTATTAACTCTTCCCAGCATCCGGATGCGCGGTGTGTCTGTAGTTTTATTACCTATGTGAATATCCTCACCTGCATCTATAAACTCCCGACCATTTGTCCTTATCTGCATCTAATAAACTATCGACAGTTTATTTGCAATTTCACCTTCCTGAATTCAGTCCTTAATCCGCTTATGCTTAGGGCTAGTTTAGTGCCCTCATGCAGCTAACGCATGGCATTGTACGTGTGTGTGTCTCAATCACAGAACTACATGTCATGTAGTTCTATGGTCTCAATGCTTGTGTACGTATCTGTACATGTGTGTCTAGTCTCACCTCATAGCGTCACTACTACCGAAGCGTAGAGAAGACATAAAATTGTTGAGGACATAAAGCTCGAGTTATCAGTTATGGACAAAATGCACTGCTATGCAAAACAACAAAACGCAAAACGATCGATATATTTATAAAAATGAAAAAATTTGTGTATATCATTTGAAAATTCATGTTTTATATCGATCGATCGCCTTGCACTTGGCATTCTTTATTGATAAGTATTTCTTTATTTAAAGAAAACAATGAAGAATATATCTTCACTGCCAAACTTAGTTTGCACACCACAAGTTGGGATGAAGGCTTAATTTCATCAGGGAGAAAGTGTCATTTGTGTGATTGTGCAATGCAAGGAAGGATGGTGTGAAGTGGGAATGTCGCAGGCAATTCAACGGAAAAAGACTTAAAACTGACATGTCGATTCGCAAAGGCTCTTGGTTCGAGCACAGTAACCTCTCGCTTGAGGAGATTTTGAAATTCACTTATTGTGGTAGAGTGTCAACTTAACTCAAACTCAAATCAGGGACCAGCTAAGGCTTAGCCCAAATACTGGTGTAGACTGGGATATGTTTTGTAGAGAATGCTGCCATGTCATTATGACTAAGACCAGAGTTAAAGTTGGAGGTGTGGGGAAAAGAGTCCAGATTGACGAAAGTAAGATAGGAAATAGAAAGTACCACAGAGGCCACAGAGTAGAGGGGCAATGGGTTTTCGGAGGAATTGAGGAAGGGTCTAGAAAATGTTTCATAGAAACTGTTGAAAAGAGAGACAAAGACACCCTTATTCCCCTGATACAAAAATGGATAGAACCAGGGACAACTATCATTTCTGATTGCTGGGCAGCTTACAAATGCTTAAACGATCATGGCTACCACCATGAAAGTGTCAATCATTCCAAAGAGTTTGTGAATGAAGGTGGTTCCCACACTAACAAAATTGAAGGTCATTGGAGGCAACTAAAGGCAAGTCTGCCAACACACGGAAGGAGGAAATGTCATTATGACTATTATATAGCGGAATTTTTGTACCGTTACTCACATGCTGGTGAAGCCATTTTCAGTGCCTTCGTAAAGGACATTAAATTAGTATACAATCCAAATGTGATTTAGTATGTTAGATCTGCATTCTAACCAACTTTAACGTTTTCTTTCCAAGATGATCACTGACATCTCTGCCTCGGTACTGGAACAGGTACGCCAGCAGTTGAGGACATTCAGAGGGCTATTTGTCTGTTTCCTGGACGTGCAATTACGATGCGGGCGTTCAAATGTTCTGGACCGCGTCCTTTGCGAAAATTTTGCGATACAGAATTATGCGCTGCATCACGAGAATTGAATGATTTTGGTAAGGTTATCAAAGTAAAGGTACCGAGGACAAAGCCTATCACTGTTTTCTTGAAGAAAGTGCCGGATGAAGTGAGAGCGTGGTCACTATTTTCTAAGGAGAGTTATATAGCTCAGTTTAACAAGCCATCACATTCCAGAATAACGGAGAATATAAGATCAGGCTGTCATTGAAAGTGAACATTTAGTTGAGACGTATTTCGACAGTACTGACTAAACGGCCATCATTAAAACTGCCATCATTATTTACTCATCGTTTTTCCTTGTTCATATGTCAAATGTTCATACAGTGTATCTCATTTCTATACTACTAGACTGCTGCACATTACTATTATAACTTATAATACTTTGGTAAATACATACAGTAGGTAAATAATATTGTGTTTAATTTCTTTTTATGTTTATTTCCAGCTTGTGTATTCATGATCAGAAATGTGATTTATATAACCAATCATGCATTTATGACCCTTGTATTTGACATGTTCAATGTTTTGCATATGTATGTAGATGCATTTTTACTCTGTCTGTATAGGCTATGCATTCAGCCAAGTCTAACAGTAGTACAATTTATATTTTGACGAAGTACTTTCTTGTTGAAATCTTTTCTTATGTAAATAATATTGTCATGTTTCCTATCCAAATGTAAATTCTAGCCTGTACGTTCATGATATCCCTATTTGTTGTGTTCAAATATAGTGCGTTAAACAGTATGTTCAATATTCCACTTAGCTCTTCCATCACGTATTTCATACTGACTCCGCATCCGCGCATCCGCCCATCCACCCCGGGAATACTAGGAATGGACTTAAAATTTTTTCGAAAGTTTTCCCACATACCATCACGTATTTCATTTTGACTATTTTCTAAAAGTTTCTACATATACCATCACGTATTTCAAATACTGAAAGCCCCGCATGTACGAAGATATTCCACATCAATAGTGTGTCGTTCTTAAAAGGCATCCGTACATGTATGACGCCCTCTAAAATTCCACCACAGAAGTACTAGGAAAGGACTTAGGAAATTTTTGACCCTGCATCCAAGTATCCGCGCATCCACTCAAAAAGAAAGAACTTGGACTTTGACATTTTTTACTCACATACGTACTGGGGTGAGACTGAGCATCCGCGCATCCGGATGCTCAGATAGAATCATCAAGTGGCCCTGTATTCTATAGTTACTCCCTAGTAGTACCAACATAAGTGGGCAGCCAACAATGTCATATATGTTTATGCCAAATGTTCATATTCCTACTTTTAAGGGTCACTCTAAAAGTGTAAATGACCTTTACTAACAGATTGGGTTGCAGCTGTTAAAGCAGCCTATAATGCATGGAATACGCCAAACGACCAACAGGCTGCATTAGCTATAAGGTACTTAGGAGGAGAGGCTAAAAGGGAGGTTTGCGTTGTAGATGATGCCAACAGGACCACCTCGGACAAAGTATTCAATTTACTACGGCAAATATATGGGGACAAGACACCGGTAACCACATTGATGGCCACATTCTTTGCGAGAAGCCAACTGGCAGATGAGAATATAAGAAAATACGCGCTCTGCTTGTGAGAGCTGCAACAAAGAATTATTGCGAGATTCCCGGATGCCCTGGTACACAAGGATAAGGCCCTTAGAGATCGGTTTGTGGCGGGCATCAGGAATGGTGCCATACAGATGGAGTTGCGGCGAGAGGTGAGGAAGAAGGAAAGGACATTTAATGAGATAAAAGAAGAGGCGCTTCACCTGGAACAAGAATTCCTGACAGAACCACCCGTACTCCATAGCCAAGTCAGAGCAGCAACAGCAGACCAGCGCACGCAGAGAGATGGTGCCATGAGTGATGTGTCCTCATTTCAACAACAGATATCCTCATGGCAGAGAGGTTTGGAACAGACAGTTAAGGACCTGTGTGAGCAGGTAGCAAAGCTACAGACAGCCCCAGCCCAAACAAACCAGGTACCGGGGTCAAACTAATGACCAGTATACTCCTGAAGGCAGACCTATATGTAGGTTTTGCAAAATTGCAGGACACATGAAAGGGTGTGCCGGAAAAAAGCTGCTACTACTAGTGGACAACAGGAATCCCAACCAACACAGAATCAATTAAACTAATGGAATCCACTGCTGCGAGCCAAACGGCGGATGTGTTGTCATGTAAGCCAGCCAGATGTGTTGAATGTAAGCCAGCTATCACTGAAGGATCAAGTAAACACAGCTGCAAAGAATGAATTTGTAAGGATGACAAATAAAATTAGAGATGACAAAGATCACCCACTACATGGGCCACTTAATTGTATGTTGGTGAAAGCTACCAGGAATCTTAGGAACCCTCATATCTTGCCAAAATATAGAATTCAACTTTATAAGAACTCTTTCATCTACCGTGCTGCAATATACATTCAATTTGATAATTTAGAACCTTTCATTTAATTTTACTAATTGTTTCACCTAGTTCTAGTAATGTACATAGTTTTAACGCTTTCTTGTTGTGCAATCATTTAAACATCTTATCTATCATGGCTTTCATATTTATTTATTTTTTTTTTTTAGTTTGACATGTGTACTCCTTTTTATAAATATGCTATATTTATACTGGTTTCAATAAATGAAATGAAAATGAAATGAAACGAAAGCTCCTTAGAACAAAGGAAATCAAAACAGGACATAAGAACTAAATTTGTAGGGGACTATTTAACTATTGATAGATGGCATCCTTACTGCTTGCCTTATAGACACTGGGTCCCAAGTGACAAAGGTGACCGAAAACTTCCTCACACAACGACTAACGGCAGGGACATACAAACCAGACTCGTTAGTTATGAACCCAACTTGCTTAGCCTATACTCAGTGGGCCTAGTAGGACAGTAACAATTTGTTTTTTTGCAATTAATACTAGCCTACTGTTGAAATATTATACGTGCTACAGAATAAATTTGTTAATTAACAAATCCTGACTTGGGTTTTAATTTTGCTTTGGAATTAATACTTTTTTTTTAATTTTTAATTTTATTTATGCATTTGGAATTGTTTTAAATTTTAGGCCTACAGTTACACATTGCAGTTTACATTTCACTGTGAGAATGTGGTGAGATTGAGACAGTGTTTAAACTTTTATTGATATTTTGCTGAATTTTCTTTCCTTGGGATAATTTGCTGCTTTATTTTTGCTTTTGAATACCGATTAGAGTAGAAATGGGTAAGATTGACATGACTGTTCGTGCCAGAATTTTTGTTTATGCCCTAAACATTCCTTGTCAACCAATCAAATACATAAACTTCTCGTAGATGTGGGAATTTAAATTTCTCTTTCATCTGTAAGTATATTATTAAAAAGTAAAAGACAATCAAAAAGCTGGAGGATTTTGCAGGACGTGGAAGAAAGCCAAAGTATTCAATTGTACATATGAACATTATTGATGAAGCAGTCAATGCAAATGATGAATTGACCTCATTTGACCTTAAAACACTTGCATCTGATAAAACTGTTCAAACTTTTCTTGCTCATTTTTGAAGAGGTTGAGAGAAACTTAGTTGGGTCAAAACAAGAGCAAAATATTGTCAGCTTATTCCCCAACAAAACCAGGCTAGCTGATTTGCTTTTGCAATTAGATGTGTTTGCACAAATTAAATCATTTGACAATGTTATTTTCACTGATGAATTGAGCATCATAATGAAAAGCCGCGCCAAGATGTTTTTTTTGGAAACCAACACATGGCTGAAACCAATGACATCTATGCTGCCGGCAATCGCAGAAAACAATAAACCAAGTGAAAGTTCATGTTTGGGAGGGTATTTCGAAGCGTGGAACAACATTTTGGAACAGTGTGCTGTCCTCGCGCTAAAAACTGAGGGCGCTATACAGCCAGACAACCATTTCCCCTTAAACCCCAAAACAAAGATAAACAGTGACAAGATCATGGACGTTTGCCAGCAGTTTAATTTGAGTAAATGTTGGTGAATGAGTGAACAAAATCTCATGGGTAAGACGGGTGTGTTTAGACTGCAATAGCATTGCAATAAGTATCTTCCAAGCTATACCAATCATCCTTTCCCAAGAACCACCTTAGTTCTGAGATCAACGACTGGGACGAGCCTCTCTTTTTTGAAAGAGAAGTTGAATGGATTAAGTGGAAGGAATCCTTGAAGTTGTTAGAAGATGTGCATGTTCCCCGGTGTGTCATCCAATCGTCATTGTCGTTGACTCAAAAGAAGGAATTGTGTATCTTTTCTGATGCTTCTACAGTTGCCATTGGAGCAGTGGCGTTCATCAGAGTTGTCAACGAAGAAGGAAACTGTCAAGTCGGATTCTTGTTGGGAAAAGCGAAATTAGCACCAAAACCAGCCCACACAATTCCCCGACTAGAGTTATGCGCTGCAGTTTTGGCAGTGGAGTTGTATGAGTACATCAAGGATGAAATTGATTTAAAGATAGATACTGTAAGGTTCTTCACAGACAGTAAGATCGTCCTTGGTGACATTAACAACACTACCAGATGATTCTATGTTTACGTATCAAATCGGGTAAATCGCATCAGACAGTCAACACGTCCAGAACAGTGGTGTTATGTTGCTACTAAGCAAAATCCTGCAGACTTGGCCTCTAGATCAATTGCAGCACATGAGCTTTCAAGACAGTATGTGGTTTACAGGCCCGGAGTTTCTGTCCCGCCCAGAACTGCTTGAAGGGTACAACTATGACCTTGTGCAACCTGAAGCAGATTCTGAAGTTCGACCTGCCGTCACTACCATGCTCACAAAAACTTCAAATGTTGTTTTAGGTGCTCATCGCTTTGAACGTTTTTCAAATTGGAGAGGCTTACTTAACGCTGTCGGCAAACTTTTGCGGATAGCCAAGTCTTTCAAGAAGATTCCTGGTAAGCCTGGTAAAGGAACTTGGAAAAGCTCCCACACCTCCTGCGGAGTGGATGAATTTTCACAAGCTAGAAATTACCGCCCTCAGTTCCGTCCAACAAGATGCTTATAAGGAGGAATTGGACTGCATTAAACGTGGACGAGCCTTACTTAAAGGAAGGTCACTAAGAAAATAAAGAAATAACGTTGATTATGGATGGCAAATGGGGGCGTGGGTGCGTTTTGTAGTTAAACAAACTCTCAGATACGGGTATTTCCTTTATTTATCAAAGAATGAGTAAGTATTCATAGTTTTTTTTGATAACTAGCAAGTTTTGTTTAACCAAATTGGGTTAGTTTCCTGAGCTCTAGAGTCATTGATTCATGTTTTAGACAACAAGATTAACTTTATTTCATACTAACGAATTATGAAAGTATAAGTGAGTATTCATAGTGATAACTGGTCATTAATAAAATAAAGAAATAGGTGTTCCTCGAAAATGTCTTTTATTGCTTTTGATATTTGGCTCGTTTTTTTCATATCCTAACTTTTCACTGGTATTCAGTTACACGGGGATGCACACCTTGGGTTTATCTACCGGGTGTCAAAATGATTCCAAATCACCTCGCTGGTGAATCGCAACTTAATATGAAAATATTGTCTATCCCCCCCCACAGTCCATATCCTCCATATTTTTTTAAGTATAAAATGGAGAGCATTTTTAGACAGACTGGAGGTTGACAAGTTCAACACATACTTTACTTTTCTGCACAAACTGTAACTCTTTCCTTAGATTATGCCGGAATAGCCTAAGTTTCCTCCCCCATGTACAGTACATATATTTGCTTTAAAATACCTAGTTCAGAAAACATGATCTTGCTCTTGAAATGTTCAAGGTTTTCCAAAGAAGTAATCTTAAATACCAGACGTTGCATAATACATACAGCATGCCGGCTCGGTTACCCACACAAACAAACAAAACGAAAAAATGGCCAAGTTAAGGGTAATTGTCAGAGATTGAGAAAAAATTCTGAAATCAGCGAATAAAGCGCATAGAAGCTAGGTGAACAACCTGTTTGAAGTGATCAATTTTAATTCAATAGATTTATGTAAGATATTTGAAAGGTTGTTGTGGTGATGTGCGGACGCGGTTGGAGTCTGGTGAATAATGGTGTTAAGACTTAAGAGTGTCCCAGTCAAGAAAATCACTCTCTCGTAGGTAACGCCCAAGAGAACTTAAAACGTTGAAGATGCCAGGTTGTTTAATTTCACCAACGATTCGGTTAAAAGTAGTAAGAGCTGTGATACTGCAGAAGAAACGTCCCTATGCTATATGGAAAGAGCTATGAGATGCTGGCACTGTTATATCCAGAAAATGGATATATGTTATATCTATGTTATATATATATGTTATATATATGTTATATCCAGAAACTCCGTCGCAAACATCATCACCAGGTTTCAAGCCAGAGGCAACGTACGTAACAGGAAAAGAGGTGGAAGAAGAAAGAAGTTGACGGCCCAGTGCGGTGAAATTATCCAGGCACTATTGAAGGAAAATGAGGAGCTAACTTCAACAGACTTAAGAAAAGAACTTTGGCAAAGAACCGGGTCCGATATATGCACTTCTACAGTTCAAGAAATAGAAGCAGGCTGAACTTGGCTGGATTTGTGAATAGACTAAAAATGCACCATGCATCAGACATGCCAACCAAGTAAAGCGTCTTATTCATGTTCGAGAGCTAGCCCTCCAGAAGGTGTTCTACCACAACGTCGTGTTTAACGACGAGTGCACTATTGAATTAGACAGTCACGCGAGAGTTTCCTTTACGACTGAAATGTGAACGGGAGACCCAAACATCCTCACAAGTTGCATGTTTGGGTGGCAGGTATATGAAAGAGAGGGGCCACTAATATTGATTATTTTCGATGGAATCATGCATCAAGAGTTTTTCTGTAGACATTTTACGAGATGCATTGGTACCATTTTGACAGAAGTATTACCCCGAGGGATTCAGGCTAATGCAAAAACAACGACCCCAAACATACAAGCCTGTACACGCTAGACTGAAAAATTTATCTGATCAAAGTGATTATTATTTTACTCCTAGGTCATAACAGAATGATCAAAAGGCATCAAAGAACCCAGTGAAGATGCTGAATAGGGGGGACAGCAGCAGGAAGGAGGAAATTTAAGACATTGCCAAGATTGGAACACATCTGAATAAAGGAATAACGACCCTTACATTACTAATTGGAGTAAATAATTACCAAAACGCAGTACATCCTCTAGTATGGAGACTTTGAATTTGTGTTGCAGGTCAATATTAAAGCATCGATTGCAGAAGAGTCGAGAAAATATGTCGATAAAATTTTACCGTTTACAGATAAAAAATGACTTGAGTTGAGTATGCAAGTCAAAGAAATTGCACAACGTTAAACTTCCACTTGACCATGTAATTGAGTGACTTTATATAACTTTAGGTAGCAAACACATAAAACCTGAATTTTTTCTAACTGAGGCCGGTTATGTTTGATTACAATGCTCTAAAAATATATGCAGGCGCAAGAAACATTCCTTCCCTTTTCTCAAGATCCCAAATTCCAATGGAGATGTCTATTATACCACCTACGCACCTTGGCCGTCTCAAAACAGACGGGAGTTAAAAGACTTTGTTATTGTGATAAGACCAGTCCCACAGAGATCAATTTAGGCTCAGATTTAGCATAGCAGTTTTGAAGTTAACAAATTTTTGCTTTCCATCAAAATAATAAAAACGACATCATCCTTTGCACAAAACCTGCTATACATATTCCATTTCGGTGCTAAGTACCTTACTCATTTTGTGTCGTCGCATTGTGGTAAAATGCAATACCAGATATGTTAGTCTTTCGTTTACACATTTGAAGTAACACAACACCAAATACGATGGCATACAATGTCCTTCTTATACCTCCAACCTCTCTCTCTCCCTTTCCCTACCCCCCCCCCATTGCCTACCCTTCCCACTCCCAACTTTGGCACACTTCCAAATGTGATTAAAATGTTTTAAATATGCTAGAATGAGGCTTAAAGGGTGTGAAGACTCGCACAAAAAGAAACCTATAATGCCGGTAATCTGACCAAGTTTGAATGAGGTGTAACAGAAGTGTTAGACACCACCATCGATCCGAGAAAAAACACACAGCTTTGCTACCTTCGGTAATGAGACACTGTTGTACAGTCAGTACATACAGCTGGGGACAATACCCAAAGCACAGTGTATAAACAATACAGCGATGGACATCTCAGGTCCAGCTAAAGATAACAAGGTATCACGTTTCATTACTGTACTGTCTGCATTTTGTAGCGACACAAACAAAACGTCACTTGCAAGCAACAGAAAGTTAACTTTTTCAGATGGCCGCACACGGTTTGGGGCGAGTCTTCAATGCCTTTCAGTTGAAATAGAGGAATCCTAAAATATATAGGAGACAACACAGTTACTCTGTACCTACATATGGTAAACAGAAACTCAAGTAAGAAACTTCTTGGAAGCATAAATTGCAGTTTCGTCATTTGCACCTTCATGAAGTACATCTCATCCTTGCGCTTGGAGATCCTGTCACCTCTTTCTAATTTCAACCTTTTTTCTTTTTTCTGAAAAGGAGAGAAAATAAGGATAACTCATTTTGAAGACAGTAAAATTTGTGCCACTCTCAATAAGAACATTTACAATTTCGGTTTAATTGTATTTTCTGGGCTCGATAGTGGTGTTTAACACTTCTGTTACACCTCATTCGAAACTAGGTCAGATTACCGGCATTAGACGTTTCTTTTTGCGCGAGTCTTCACACCCTTTAACTAACTTGACCTGTGACTACTAAAATCTTACTCCAGATAATGATCAATTCAAATCCTCATCTTTACTCTTGGTAAATATGATCAAGAGATGAGGAAATGTCTAAAATGATGAACAAAAGACCAGGGCTGGTTTCAGGGAGTTTACACCCCACACTCCACCCTCCTTCTCCACCCCTCCCCGTCGCTTTTGTTTCAACTCTCACAAAGAAATAAATTGAAGTAATTAGCACAAATTTGCATGTTGACCTAGTTAGAGCCTAAATTTGCCTAAGAATACACCATTTCATTTCTACGATGTTACTCTTCTCTGTCATAATGTCCCCCAAACATTACTATTTAACTAATTGATCGAAAAACTAAGAATACACTTACAAAAAATACTAAGTGAGAGATATACATCTCAGTTTTCTGTCATTTCTATATATATGTGTCTTCTCTCACAACTGCCTTGGTGCCCTTTCCCAATTTTGAAAATTGACTTGGGGGGCTGCTCTTTTGAAAGCTGAACAAATTGTTGTGGTGACTGCCTTTATGAGAAATCATCCTTGTTTTAAAAATGAGACAATTTCTACTACATTATACTTTACCAATGAAACTCTGGCTGATCAACAATCTCGAGATCCCAATTATACCATTACTTCTTTGATTTTGTCCATGAAAGCTACGACACTTTGTCAAAATGGTATCGGACATCTCCCTGTGAAGAAACACAAACGTGGAAGTACAGAAAAAAAACTAAAGGCCATAAAAGTTTCAGGTATGAGCCTGGGGTAAAAAAAAAATCACGGAACTTTGCAACTATAGGCTCCAGTTTGCGTATGCTACAGTGTGTTAGGATAATAGTTTTTGTACCCGAGGTAGAAAAGAAATCACTGATATTCCGCAAATTCTCGGAAAAAGCTCATGCCTGGTCCTTACAGGACTTTCTTCAAAGACAGATGGAACGTAAATGGAAGAAACAGGTAAACTAGACAGAAAGGGACAGACAAGTTAATTGGAAACATTGACCATATCACTCCTATTCTTCGGCAACTGCACTGGTTACCTGTTTCGTACAGGATAAACTTCAAGATCATCCTACTCACATATAAAGCCCTGCATGGATTAGCACCAGAATACATGAGTAGCATGATCAGTCGGAAGACCACCACCCGCTCTCTCCGATCCTCAAATCAGCTACTGCTCCATGTACTTAAGTGGAAGCTCAAGTCATTTGGTCAAAGATCGTTTTCTAATGCCGCTCCTACTCTTTGGATCTCACTTCCACTGCACATCAAGTCGGCACCCAACGCTAACATTTCAAAAACAGACTCAAAACTTATCTATTTTTGACTGCCTTCCCTGAGTACTAGCGCCACTGAGCATTGGTTTTCCTCTGGACATTGGCGCTACATAAATTTGCATTTATTATTATTATTATAATGAATAAACTTTCCCAGCACTGCTTATTTGCCAGAC
>JAIPMN010030816.1:2941-16477 GCA_020650975.1 Apostichopus californicus
CCCCCCCCCCCCCCCCTTACACAAAAAGGTGGCTGGTTATAGAACTAACAGCGATAGATAAACACTGATTATGATTTTAGTCGTATTTTGTTCGACCTAGAGAATTCAATCCTCGTTTTCAAAGTATCGTGACTTATAGGTATTTCATCAATATAAATGAAAATGGAGGAGGGGCGCGGGCATAACTTTTGATATTCTAATTTCAAATGGAAATGCTTTTCATTGTGTATAGCCCATTTCATGCAAAGGTTATTAAAGTTCATACACGGGTCTACCGTGATCAGTTGATGAAGGTGGAAGATTAAATGCTGAGGCAGTTTTCATGTTATGATATGATACCCTCTCTTGCTTTTTGTCTACAGGGTCGCTGTCGAATGAATAATGGAGCCCATGTTTTTAACAAAGGAGCCGAAGAGACGACGGCCTGATACAGACTACACTGCTTGTCTAATATGCCAAGAGGGAGTGAGCATTCGCTCTGGTCCTCTGCGGAAACTGACTTGTCAAGGTTTGCCTTCACTCCTATATGCTGTCACAAACAGAACGGATGATGTCTCATTTCGACTTGAGAATGAGCTGGAACCACAATCTGAATTTCTGGCAAAGAGCCCCGTGTGCCACGCAAGGTGTCGCTCCAATTACACAAACCGCAAAACTGTTGACCAGAAGAAAATCAAATATACACTGTCAGAGGACAATTCAGCTGAAGCAGGATGCTCTACTGGACCAGACAGTTGTGTTCCCAAAACTCGGTCCTCAGTGTCGCATCCCATCAACTACAAAGTAAAATGTTTTATCTGTGGAAGAGCTCGCACTACCAAGGGTGATAGATATCTTCTCCTAATCTCTACTTTGGACAGACAGCAGTCCGTCTGGGACAAAGCATATGAACTTGGCGATGAAGATATGCTACATAAGATTCGCGGCTCCGACAACAAGTGCACTGACATGGTGGCAGAAGACTTTCGGTACCACAGGGCCTGCATGAACTCCTACCTTACAAGACGTGTTCATACACAGGAAGAGACATATGCAGACTTAAGTCCATTCGATGCTGCACTGGCCCAGATAATATCTCATATAGATGAGCCCCTCTTCAAGGATGGTGCCATATTCTTTGTAACAGCTTTGAGAGACGAATTCCGTAAATACATGGAAAACCTTGGTGTGGAGAATGTAGAGTCATATAGATCACAGTCCTTAGTGTCCCGCCTCCAAAGGCACTATGACATGGATGGTAGCTGTAAGGTAATGGTTGTGCCACAAATGGGATGCTCGAGCTTGATTTGTTCTGCAAATTTGACCATTGGTTACATGCTGTCTAAGTTGAAGCAACTGAAAGAGACAGTACAAGAGACAGAGTACGAAGAAGAAAGTGGAGATGAGATGACACCTGATGACAAGGTAATTTCCTCCTATAACACTGCAAAACGTTTACGGATGGAACTCAAGGATCAACGTAAAGCAGATAAACAGGCACTGAAGGAAGCCAAAGAAGCCAAAATGCCTTCAGCCAGTCACTGTGAACGCCAACAGACACTTGGAAGCGAGGATGAAAGCATGTCACTACAAATGGAGATATCATATACAGAGGCATCACGTAAAGTGAGTTGCGACCTGTACAACCACCTTGCATGGCTGATAACGGTTGCCTCCACAGAGACGGGTGACGATGGTCGTGTGAGTGTCACTTCCAAGCAGAATGAGCAAGTTCTCAACCTTGCTCAAGATGTTTGTCAAGCTGTTGCAGGCATCCCGACACCAAAGCACATCGGAACAGCACTGCATATCCTTAAGGAAACCAGAAGTAAGGGGACCGTGACACTCCTAAACAGATTCGGGAACAGCATCAGCTACCAGGATGCCCAGAGATATATTGCAACTATGGCAAAGTCAGTCGACGAACTGACCTCTGAGGATGGTGGTGTCTTTATACCAGCAGAACTCAAGGCTGGACGATTCACACAGTTTGCATTTGACAACCTCGACTTCCAAGAGTTCACGAAAGATGGACGAACACTACATGGCACAACACACATCATATTCCAGTATAAGGATTCAGACGAAAATCCTGCACCGAAAGCTAGTGTACCTCTGTTGAAGAGCCGTAAATCTTCACTGGAGACTCCTCAGCCATTCCACACCAAAGAGAGCCACCTGAGTCTCAAAGATCGCCAAAGGAGTCGGTCCCTGTATGGGGTTGAAACGGAGCCCAAGCTACCCGTGTGTCTGGCAGAACCTCTGGATAACCGAAGTATCCTGTGGCACTTGGTGCATATCAGCCCAACAGTTCTCTTAGATGATGTGAAGCCAATCTGCACTGCTCCAACATGGAGCTCATTTCAGGCCTCTCTGATACCGGATGCATCTCCAGCGACGGTCATCAGTTACGGTCCTTTCTTTCCCAAGTCACCAACACACCCGGATGTGGTCGAACAGTCAGTACAGTACTGCATTGATGTGTCGAGGAAACTGGGTCAAGACTTCTCTATCATCACGTGCGACCAAGCAATTTATGAAGTGGTATTGGGTCTGCAGAAAAAAAACCCACAGAAGTATGCTAAACTCATATTGCGCATGGGTGGCTTCCATATTGCCCAAAACTTCCTGGGAGCAATTGGGCACTTGATGCAGGCTTCCGGGATTGAGGACATCTTAGTAGAAGCTGATGTCTGCCACCGTGGTACCGCAAACAAATTATGTCTGGTAAGGACTATTATGCGATGCTGCATTCACACACCATGGTCTATGCAGCCATGTTTGCCTTATACTGGGAAGCATTTGCCAGGTGGTTGATTGATGAGGAGAAGGAACTAGAATGCATGTCAATGCTCACGTGCAATGTCCAGTTGCTCATAGATGCCCTCTCAGAAAAGAATGAAGAGAAGTCCTTTTTCGCATACACCAATGCAACTGACCAACTGAAAGCGGTATCGACAATGATGGCCGAGTTCAACAAAGCATGTACATCACCTACTACAAAACTATGGCTCATGTACATGGACATGGTGATGATCCTGAAACGGTACATCCATGCTGAGCGTGCAGGCCTGTGGGAGGAGCACCTAGCTGAAGTAGAAAAGATGTTGCCATACCTGGTAGCTGCTGGCCACTATAAATATGTGTCCTGCCTACCCCACTATCTAGAAGCAATGAGAAGCCTGTCTACAATAGCTCCAAACATATTCCAGGCATTCAAAGATGGACAGTTTACTGTACGTCAGACAGAGGGTCGATTCAATGGTGTCTGGACAGATATGGCACTTGAGAAAACTTACAACCGTGATGCCAAGACGAAACTTTCACTGGCATAAGTCAGCAACCAGCAGCTATGGAGAAATACTTACGAGCTCTCCCAGTTCTGACAGCAGTGTCTGAGCAAACGAAGGTCATGGCACACTTGAATCTGGATGACCAAAAGCACCATGAGGACTCCAACAGCTTAGCTACAAAGGAGACAGAGAGTGTAATGAAAATAACAGAGGTTGTCGACAACCGGATGATCAATCCATTCAAATGCAATGAGCAGAAGTTAATGAACATTTCGACGGGCTACAAAGCTGAATCTGCCGACCTGGTAAACGCCCGTGAGAAAGGACTAAAAGCACTGGTCGCCGCAAAAGAAACAGGCAGTGATAAAGTAACACCTGTGAAACTGGACACCTTTGCAACAAAATCAAAGAAGCCCTTGTCCATTGCACACAAGGTCAAGAAGGTCTATGAGGAGGAGAGTGCAGTTGTACGAAGTCTGTACTTTGTGCAGGACTTGGATGAAGACAAGAAAGTGGATGTCTTTAGTCATGAGTGGACAAGTTGTCCGTCTTCCCTGTTTGAGCCGGATCCATCTCTTGACCACGGGTATGCCATGCGTAAAGGAAACAAAGCCGACTACTTGGTTGCAATCAAAACATCACTGGACAAGTCATGGAGACAAGAGGACATATTGCCACCTTCCGATATGCCTGGTGTAATGGTAGTAGATGCCATGGCATTCATCCAGCGACACCAACATCTTGGGAGTAGCAATTTTCATGAACTGCAAGAAAAGTACCTGAAGCTGCTCATCAGCAGTATGCCGGACAACTGTGGATGTGTCCACTTTGTCGGTGATCGATATGATGTCTCTCCAGCTATGAGTTTGAAAGGCGAGGAACGCGACAAGAGGAACAAAACCTGCCCCAGCAAGATGAAGGAATACGAACCACATGATACTCTGGCTATTCCCGAATGGAAAGTCTTTGTTCACAATCCAATGAACAAAGCAAACCTGTTGAACTACCTGGGAGAATCATGGGTTTCCCAGAACGAGTCACTCCCTGCAGGATGTACGTTCATTCTGGGTGGCATATTCCGTGATCCTGGTCGTACCATCCTCTTGACTTCAGATTGTCCGTATGAGCTTCCAGAACTGTTCTGTGAGAATCATGAGGAGGCAGACACGAGGATATTTGCTCATAAAGCATACTCAGTGCAACATATGCAGCATAAACGGGCTATAGTGGTTGCTACTGACACAGACGTGATCATGATGTGCATATACTACATCATACATACTGACATTACTTCTATTCTCCTCGGCACCTACATACTGACTGGATGTGACACTGTGAGCTATCCCTTCAGAAGAGGGAAACGTCGTGCCTACAAAACTGCTGTTAATCTCCTGGCAGAACTTCTGCCCTTGGGTAGATATGGTGACACTGGAGAGAGCCTACATGTTCGGGAAGATGTTGTGACAGCAGCTACACACTACATGTTGTCACTGTATGACAGGAATGACTTCGGTGGTAATTTGGATGCACTTCGAGCCCATCTCTTCGGTAACATCAAAGGAGACATACGCTGCCTGCCACCTACAGAGGATGCCTTCGAGTTACACCTCCGCCGAGCCCAGCATCAGTTGACTGTATATAAGCGAGCAAACATTTCTCAGCCAATCTGCCCACCTGCCACAGATTTTGGGAGAGAGCTTGTCAATGGGAAGTTGGTAGCAACGATGATGTTGAAGGAGGCAAAGCCCGCGGAATTCAAACGGGCCAAATACTGTCGATGCAAGAAAAGCATGTGTGCCCGTGGATGTTCCTGTGCAAGGGCCAATGTGAAGTGTGTAATCGCATGCCTCTGCACAGGGGACCCAAACAAATGTTCAATGGTTGAAGTAACACTCGAGGGCAGTGACAGTGACTGAAATTGGCAAGTTTCACACGTGAAAACTCATATTTTGTAAGGGTAGACACTAGACACGCATTCATTCATTACTAGTTAATAACTTGGTACGATCACGAAATGCATTCGGGGAAAATGTCAGAACTGGATGGGACTGAACGACTAGTTTCGTCTCTGCTCCGTCTGGTTCCTAGCTCAAGAAGCCCTCAAAACAGACCTATTTTGTAAACAATTTAGTAAGATTTCTCGGGTAATGGGCGAGACATTCCGACGTTACCACACGCCATTGGAATGTTGTAAATTGATAAACTATGTTCACATAATGGGAGTGGAAATATATGACTCTTGAGGCTTAATGGAGCAGGCCCGTGTTTACCGCAATACGCACCATAGGCGGTCCCGATTTCGTCTGTTTCCTTTTAGGGGGGGGGGGCTGAGCCCACTCGTCGACTAGGGTCAGCCAACCAGTTTCGTCGGGTTCCAAAAATCTTCAAGAAATCGTCTCGGGCCTGAAACCAGACAGAGCAGATCCAATGTACATTCAAACAGTTTTTCGTTCGCTTAGTTCAGGACTTAGTACAGTTCCGCTTAAATGATATTTCTCGGAAACTGATGCCTAATTCATATTCACCGTATGACTTGATGTAACTTCTGCTACCTCCTTTATGTTATATTACGGATATACCTTTGATAGTATCATGTATTATCTTCAGTAGGCCTACTTAAACTATATTTAAACAGGGTTAATTCTATGTGATATTGGTATCCATATCTACGTGCCATTAATTTATATTTTTCATCGAAAGTTTTGATATTTTGTCCAGTTCATGAGTTGACTGCTTATAAAGGGAAGTCCGAAGGGGTGAAAAAAATCATGAAAATGTGATCCAAATAGTTGTCGATCATTTGCAAAGATCATTCAGGTGGTGTCAAAGTATCTTCCACGTACTATAGTAAAAGTAGGAAAAGAACATGGGACGGACAACACTGTTGCCTCTTTTGTGAAAAAAATGTTACAAAATGACCAAGACATCTAGAAACTCATCATGCTGATGAAATATTGGTAATGAAAGCTATGCTGCTGCGAAAAAGGTCAGCAGAAAGAAATGCAATTTTGGAATAAATGAGACAAAAGGGAGACAATGCCTAGAGTTGTAGTGTGCTAAAATAAGGCAAGGAAAAGCTCTTCGTCTACAAAAGACCAAAATTAGGCACAATGGATGTGGTAGATTACATTCCTTGCCCAGATTGCCAAGGATTTTTTGCAAAAAATCATTGTGGCGACATCAAAAGAAATGTAGCCTAAAAAAAGCAAAGGAAAATCCGACCACATCTCGAACTGCACAGTGTCAAAAGGCTGGTAGGGCAATGCTTCCCAAAAATGTCCCTGCAGCGCTAAACTGCAAGAGATACTTGCTGGTATGAGAACTGATAATGTTGTTGTTACCATTAGAGCAGATTCCTGGATCTGCAAATTAGGAGAGCATCACTGTTATGATAGCAACACAACTAATCACAACATTTGTATCAGAACAAATGAGGCGCATTGCAAGGCTCCTTGTTGAAACACAACAAATAAATGCATCTATTAAGTCTGCTAAAGACTTAGTTGATCCAGCACATTTCGATGAAATCATCCTTGGTGTTAACATTTGCTCTGGATTTGACACTTCAAACCAAAACTTACAAGCACCCTCACTTGCTAAAAAGCTGGGACAAAGCCTAACTACTTTGGCTGAAATTGTAATTGCAGAATCCATTAAAGCGTCATACCTTACAAGAGTGCAAAGCAGAGTAGTTCTTGAAACTTAAGAATCTGAACACGAAACAAAGAATTGCCAGATATCCATATAAAGTTTGATATGGCCGCCAGATATATCTTGATAAAAATGTACTCCAGATATGCATATAAAGTTTGATATGGCCATATAAAGCCAGATATATCTTGATATAATCGTAAGCCACATATCCATATAAAGTTTGATATGGCCATATAAAGCCAGATATATGATATTTTGATTTCTGAAGTCAATATACAGCTCTACCTTCAGGCCTTTACTTCCACATCTACAAATTATATTCATACGTGTTTGGCAATTTTTCAACAATGACTTTGTTACCAAGTTCCATCCAGATTCCTGTTTCAACAATTGAGGACAAGTTGACCACAATGAGGTCATTTGTTTTCCTAACACAAGTCAGTTGTTCCATTTTACTCTTTGACTCTTGATGAATCAACTTCTGTAATAAAGAGTTATAACAGCGTACCCTCGGTCATGGTCTTCCAAAAAGTATTCCACTTTACCAAGTTTCAACTGGGGTCCGTCTCTAAAAAAAAAACTGTACTGTTGTTACGCTTCAGCTCTTCATACTTTCTGCTATGGACCATTAATCAGCCAACTACTGCCCGTTTGTAAACATACACTTCATGGATCATCGGTGTTCCAATGTGCCTAAAAGCTGATTCTGAGGCAGGGCCTACAAGTACTTCCTTTGATCCTTTGTCTACAAAGGAAAGGTCAGCTGTCAATCTCTCTTGAATTCTACGTGTCTTTTTCCCTGTTATTGTAGCTGCTAAATGAAGAACTTCCTCATTACCCTCTACCTGCTGCTTAAAGAGGTCATGACAAGGTCATATGTCACTCATTGAAATGAAATATTTTGAAAATTGTATAGACAAATATAGAACTTTTTGGTTAAAAAATCGTTATTTTCGTTTAGAAAATATGAAATCACAAAAAAACGTCCCACCGTTGCTCGTCGGGACGCGGTACATAAGCCTAAACGTTCCGACGTAAACAAGTGCTAGTCTTTACGAAACTGAATTTTGTCAAGTTAAATACCAATTTTGAGAGCAAAACTGCCGGTTCGGTGTGTTGTTGGTGGTTGCAGCAACACCAAATGGGCAGGAATCAGTCTTCATAGATATCCGAAAGATTCCAAAATCAGTAAAATATGGACTCAGTTTGTGCACAACACTCGGTCTGATTTTGCGTGTTCAGACTATAGCTATATATGTAGTGACCTTTGAACCAGTAAGAAATAAGATTGTTTCGATTCAACGCATAGATTAAAGTCACGATTTGGACTTGGCGGGAGTAGGGAAAGGGTACTCTTACCCGGAAGGTAGCCCACAATCAAACGGAAACAAACGACCGATCTCGGGGAGCCATCCGTAAGCACTACAAGTACAAATACTATAGTCAGTATTGCGAAGTTCGGAACACTGCGAAGTTCGGACACCCCTAAGAAATACACGATTTCACCATGACAACCTACGGCAAGAGCCAGTTTCACGAACAAATATGAAGCTACAGTTATTTTCTCTCCAAAATCCTATTAGAAGTAGTACTAGGCCTAAGCATGAAATTAGGCATATCCCTACAGCAAGTCAAGTCGGTATCAGCAAATCAACCAAGCAAGATGCTCTAGAGAGGCAGAAATCCATGTTCAAGAAAACCAGTCAACAATTGGGAAGGGTTGTTGATATGCATTTTTCCCCTACTTTTAACGTAAAATTTCAGTTGCATAGAAATTTGGATAACTGAGGTCACAATACTTTACAAGCAAGATACTGCCTGTGTAACCAGAGCAAAGCCTAGTTAATGATTTGTTGTTATTTATGTTTATCACTTTCCTATTTTTGTTTTTATTCATTTCATCTTTTCCTTTCATTTTCTTACTTTGTTTATTCATTTCACAATGATTAAGAATTACATTGGTAGATTGAGAATTTGGCAAAATTTTAACTTTTATTGCTACAGGGCAACAGTTTGTGGTCAGGTGGCCCTGTGTGACCTTCCTCTTTAAAAACCTGTCTTTAAAAACGATTTACGAATATTCAATGATCAACCTTTGTGTTTGATTGGTTTAAGGTGGTCATGCGTGAGTTTCCATTCACTAAAATATGGGATGTTTTCCTACAAATATGGGATGTATTCTTATAATTATGGGATGTATTTTAGGAAATATGGGATGGAATGAATAGGGTATGATAGTAGGGAACAAAATTAAGGGAAGATACTATAAGCCAAGTTGGCATAGTAAGAGGAGAACATAGGAAGGATAAGTTGTGCACAAGGTCAACATAACAACAGTGTTAGAGTAGAGGACCCATATTTTCCTATAAGTTCAGTGGATTTCTTATAAGACGTAACAACTCTTGTTTAAGTGACCTCATTGCTTTTAATACACGATTCATGTGCATAGTAAACCCATTATTTTGCCTTAATATGTTTATTTTTTGTGTGAGCTTTTCAAGTTTTCCCCACGATCTCAGAGTAAACCGACCCTACCCTCATGGGAAGGTGCCACTTGTAATTTTCCAAAACCTAAAAATATAGTTTTGCCTGGTCACTGTGTTTTTGGCCGGCTACACCTGCATATAGGTTTTTCAGCATCTAGTCTCAGGATGAATGGCTGTTTGGGATGTATTATGAAAATCCCTTCATAAAACTCTTGTTGAAGATTGGAATGCGTGCTTAAGAAAGAGACTATTACCATCACCAGAAATGTAACAAAGTTTGAAAAAATGGATGTTTAATGTGTATGACTTTTATGAATCAAATAAGAAACATGACAAAGAAATAAGATATTTTCTTCATTATTTTTAATTCAATGACTTTTTATATATTTTTTGGTATAATATACAGACATGGGGTTTTCAGCAATCAATTTTTATCAAAATGAAATAACGTGAATATTCCTTTCATGGGAACATTGCAAAATTAAAGCCATCAAATCTGAATGCCATTTAAGCGATGCTTCATGCTGACGATATTTGTCCCTGTGTCGGCAAGCGGTAATTAGTCAAGTTCTGGGTACTGGAACCCCACATACTCAGCTGAAGGGAAGCACTCCCTAATCTTTGTAACTGCACAAACAGGAATGGTCACTCTGTTGTTTTTGCCAAGATACCCCCAACACCACCTGACTAGTTGCCTGTAAGCAATATATCTGTAACGCCTGTCAGAAAGAAAAAAATGAAATAACAAAATATAAGAGAATGCATCAAAACAAAACACTGAATCAAGCCCATTGAATTGAATGTTTCCAATAGGCAACGAACCAAAATGTCTATAAGATTTGAAAGCAAAACATTACATTGTGAAAAAAATTCATCCACTATTAGGCAAATGGATTGAAAACTCAAAAGGGAGTGTTTAACTTTTTACAGGAATTATTTCTAACTTCTTTGTAGAGTTTTTCAAACACTCCCCCCCACAAAGGTGCAGACACTGAAGAGTGGGCAAATGACCCCTACCTGTACCTTTTTCAGGTACAGGTAGGTACTGTACTGAGTTGATGAGTCGGTCTTGCAAGCAAGAGGCTCTGAGTTTACTTCATTGTCTGAGTCATCTGTGTTCTGTCCTTGCACAAACAACATTATATCACTTGTGTCATTGAAACCAGGGAATAGCACCGGCTTTATGGGCCTAATAGTTTGATGGTATTCAGCCTTTTTTCATATTACATTATAAATGTGAAATAAATATGAAAAAAATTATTTCCAATCTGACTTACAGACATATCTGGCAATTTTAGATTCTGTAAATCCTGCTAAAATATGTTGTCTTCACATATTTTTTTCACCAAATCTTTTAGTACCCTACTTACTTAAAGGTTTTATTATTATGTAGGTACACTACCTTATACTTACATGTGTAAATCTTCTTCTTGCAGCTGTCCATATTGTTGCCGGTAGTCATAATATGCTGTTTCAATAACATAAATCTCCAGACATACACTTTGAAAGCCTGGGTGTTGGATTATGCATCGCACACTATCATCCTCTAGGCTGTCCACTTTGTTTTTCACTTCTTCAATCTCCCTGCAACATTTGCATTATACCGCTGTTTGGCATTGCAGTACAATTCTCACAGGTGCACCTGCAAATTAACATTTGTAAACATTTGTAACATTTGTAAACATAAATGGCATAGAAAAAATGGCTCTCATGTAGTTCACACGACATAAATATGAGACCATTTTTAACTGCATCAACAAGTTTTCAAAGACTGGTTAGGGATAGACAATAATTGACACTATGTAATATGTTTATTGGTTTGTACCACAATCCCATAGAAAATGTAGGGAAAATTGGGAAAGAACTGAAAATCATTTTTCCAAAAAAAGTAATGAATTTAGTGTTCCTATTTTCTGCTGGGGATGGTGGGCGCAACGTAAATAGATGATGAAGAAAATATTTAGTGCATAAATTTCCAGTATGACCCTAACCTAGGCCAGCTGTTAGATTAAATAATTTGGCATTGTCAAAATACTTGTTATATTTTACCTGAACTAATTTTCGTATCCGTTTATTTCCTATCGAAATCATACTGCTTTGTCCTATGATAATTTCATTGAATATGCCCTAAGCTACATCAAGCAGAATTTGTACGTTGTACGGTAGTTGGATTACTAGATGTAGTACTAGTAGCCTCTAGTAGTTGCGCGAAATTAACGGAACGACTCGATAAGAGGTTATCTTTTTTCATAAGAAACATAAATGTGGAACATTTAAACAAAATACATTAAATCATATACTGACCATTCATTTACGTCAATTTGAGCCTATCAACGTCAGGAACTGCCGGAGCTTTGTCTCCCAAATCTCCTTCTGCAACACCTCTGGCAACTGCTACTGGCTCGAATTGGTATGGTTGCAAACCAAATGCAAAGACAGGCGCAATTCTATTTTCTCTGAATTATCGTCGGAAATTTGAGACATTTCTGATCAATTTTGTGCTTAATTATGTAATCGATTTCAAGTTCATGAAAACGCGTTAACACACACTACACAGTGAAACACACAGTACACATTGATATCAGCGTAGCGTCGTTCATGCAACGACGTCACGAGGCTGATCGCTGCAAAATTTGTTTTTCTCACTTCCGGGTTCAGATTGCGTCATTGTTCGTTATTTCGTTTGATATTTTCTACAGGAAAAAAACCGTTTTTTTAACAAAAAAAGGATATATTTGTCTATGAAATTGTCCAAATATTTCATTCCAATGATTGACATATGACTGTGTCATGACCTGTTTAAAATTGTTAAATTTTTGAGTGACCCAACAACCTGATTAAGGGAAAATACGAAAAAATCAGGTTAACAAAATTAAGCACGCAGCAAATATTATACATTATGTTTGCAATACGTAAGTATTTAAATGAGTACCCTACATTCTGGCAATTGACATTCATACCTGTAAATGAGGCAGAATGGACCCAAAGAGGCCCCCAACGCTGCACTGTCAAAGGAAGGTGTATAAGTTGATGCACATTGAAGGAGCAGTGCTCAGTCCCATAAAGAGTTTGGACATACTCCACAAATGAATCCAGCAAGTGCCTTGTGAGTTGGAGATTTATCTTACTTACTGATCTCGATAGCAGTAGAAAAATGGAAATCGAAAGTAGCATGAAATGTTGTAGGTAAGGAGAGGGCAATATCCCCTGGAGCACTGGTATAGCGTACCATAATATTCATGTTCTGTATTCGGATGCCTTCCAATACTTCCTTGTACTTAAAGAACGTGGTGTGCGAGTTATGAAGTTTGGAGGCTGGATGGACAACAATCTCTGGTCTATATCTTTAACTCTTGTTCTGATGTACCAGGGGCTTTGGTGATATGAAGAATCAACCCACAAGTTCAACATACTTCTAACCACTCCCAAGAGCACATAATGCATATAATCTGGTACAAAGCTCTTTGCCACAGAAAATAGAGGTATTGAATCAACAGCAGATGGTCCGTTGACCCCCTTCTCCGAATTACCACTTTCAGTTGCTTGTTGTGCTTGTTGGGCAATATCACAATCACTCCTGATCTTGGCTGGAGGATTTGAAAAGGGAAAAGCACGTACAGTTCCATTTCCTTTTGCTACAGTAATTGCCTTCTGCTCACATAGTCCACAACCATAAAAACTGTTAAATTGCACCATATTTTCAATGGCACAGTGTGCAACAGCATCACATGAAATAACACATGTGAAAACTATGGAGTCAATATCCATGTGTGTCACTGGGTGTACCCACTGCAAACCATTGGTATACAGATTACGGCAGCTGTTCACAAACGGCTTGAAAAAACATTCATTATAGGCTTCTTGTAGCCAAACCAAAGACATGCAATAATTGTAAACTTGTTCCTTAAAAGTGGTACAAATTCCAAAATTGAACACTGGATCGGCCTCAGCTGATATGATTATGACTTAAAAACTGAAAGACCATCACAATTCCACAACAGAGATAAGTCATATCTACTTCTTTCAGTCTTTTGGTACTCTGTACCATCGTACACATCTTCAAAGGCATCATTGTCTTCCTTGGTTCGGTCTTGCGGATATCCCAGGTGTTCATATAGTTTTTC
>JAIPMN010030831.1:649-12203 GCA_020650975.1 Apostichopus californicus
AAATCAAGGCGGGATGTAACAAAAGCATGGATTAATTGCTCACTCATTTCTTGGGAGAGATATGGTCTGACTGATTTAATATTCCTTAAGTGTATACAACAAGATTTAAGTGTTTACTTTACAACATAAAATCAGTAATTGGATATTTTAATGAAACTCATAGACTTTGTATACAACATGATGAAAAATGTTTAAATCAAGCAACAGTCAACAAGCAACAGAGTAAAAACATACAATTTTTTGTTACTTTGTTTTTTCTTCACTTTGGGTGACTTAATTTATGGTTAGCACATGAATAACTAATTTGTAGCTGAAAAAGTGCATTAATTTTCATTAAAAATTAAAGTAAAATGTGTGAATTTATTAGGAAGCATAATATTACATTACAACCGAGGAGGAAAAAACTGGTTAATTTCTAAGAAATGTTTTCTAATGGTACTTCTCTTAAATAATCTTGATTTTATAATGCATTATAGTCACAAAATATTGTCATGTATTGAAAATAACATCCTTGTTTTGCAGTGTTACAATCATATGATAGTGTATTGGTAATAAGGACTGGGAATCATAAACCAAGTTAAAAAAAAAACTTGTTCTCTCCCCCACTGTCCCCTTTTCCTTACCCACTCCCCTCCCTTCCCTATTTCAAACATAGTGAACAAGCTGTGAAAACTTATAGTAGTCGGCAAAATTCAACCCCGGCTACATTATGTCTTTGATTTGCTCTTCCATACTGCCTTTTTAACTTTGTCATAGGTTGTACCTTTAATATCAGATTTTACTGGCCATGGGTGAAATTTTTTCAGCACTGTGAATTTTGTTCATAATATTTTTCTCTTTAATCCACAGAATCTCTTATAGATACCAGAATCAAGACAGCGTCCGAGTTGAAGATGAAGATAGCAAAAGCCAACTCATTATCTGAACAGGAACTCTTAGAACTACGGGCAAGTTTAAAGGTAAGGGCAATAAAAAATCCAATCGGTCAACAAAGAGAGGTCTCAGGGGTTTCTTTAGTGTTCCTCAAATGGGGTCCCAAAATGGAGCGAAATAGGAACTCATGATTGCTGAACAGGAAATGTCCAGAACTCAGACCAAGATTAATAAATGATCAGATGATATTACCATCAGTCGACAACCAATGCCTCAAACTGGGACGCTTTTGTTCCTCAGAGCAATGGATGCCTCAGATGTAGCATCATTATTCCGCAGAACAAAGGAATAAAGGACAGGTTTAAAGGTGTACAGAGGTATAACAAAAAGCCACTACAAAGAGAGCCTAAATGGGGTTCCTGCTGCTGGGTTCCTTACATTGGGTACTAAAGAGGGACAAGAGGAGGTCAATTACTAGAACAGGAAATTCCAAACAAACTCAACTAATGTAAAATATGCCTGGCTTGTGAAAGCTGAGAGGGTGCTTTCCAGTATAATCCGTGTCATCTGGGCATCTCATAATTCTCGAAGCCTCAGCAGAAAGAACTTGCAACAATGGGAGGTATGCAGGTCTTCTGCAAGAGTACCAGGTGTATGAGTTGTGTCGTTTGCACCGTTGCAAATCTCTCCCTCTCTCCCCCACCCCATCCCACAACCCCCCCCCCACCATCCCTCATCAACAGATGGCAGAACTCCAATATGTATAGAGGAGGAACATGCAGTTTGTATAGCTGGCTTGCCACTGCCTTCACTGCTCTTCAATTGATATTTTTTTTCAATTTAGTTCATCAATAACCTCACAAAGATTACAATTTAGGGAAGTAAATTAAGGGAAAGCGACTAAAGAAAATACCTCGTAGTGCCCAGCGAATCCTCTTTCTTTCTTGTTTTTGGATGACAAAGTTGTTGGTGTCATTACCTTCTCTCCTCTGCCTCTCTCGTTCAGCATTTCGTGTCCGACCGGAAGACAGACGAGGAGATCGCCCAGACGATGCGGTTCACGTACACTCCGGACCCGCTCATCGCCGAGGTCAAGAAGTACGGGGAGGTCAACATGGAGATCAGCCGGTACTCCTCGAGGAGGCCCTCTATCTCCAGCCTCAGCTCCATCAGCCGCACGACCTCGGTCTGCGAAGACAATCCTCAGACTCTGAGCAGA
The DNA here is from genome assembly GCA_020650975.1 of Apostichopus californicus. Taxonomy (NCBI): domain Eukaryota; kingdom Metazoa; phylum Echinodermata; class Holothuroidea; order Aspidochirotida; family Stichopodidae; genus Apostichopus; species Apostichopus californicus. The sequence continues at coordinate 2,742 of JAIPMN010030831.1, forward strand.
GGCATCTCCCTCTCCGAGGGCCACAAGTCGCCCGACAGTACTAGCCCCAAGTCACCCGACAGTACTTGCCCCAAGTCACCCGACATGGACCTCAGCGTCGAAGCCGATAATTTCGCAGCTAAACTTCAACAGAAAATCAAGGTAAGGGCCCTTGAGGGTTTGACATTTAATAGCAATGCTGACGAAAGGAATGACACCAGAACAAAAGCCATCGAAACTAGAATATTCAGATAATAACCGGTCAGCCAATATCATACTATATTGCTCTGAAGGAGAGAGGAGGTTGGCTTCAATGGAATGGTAAAAAAAAATTAATAATAATAATATCAGCTGACTTAGTCAAGAAAACCTGACAGTTATTTAGCCGAAAGACTTGGTAAGAGTGACGTACTTTGCTCTCTGGCTGACCTCCCACCCCCCTCCCCCTACGATAGTATTCTGTTATCCTACAGTGTGACAAGAACTTTAATGTTGTGATGAAGAAGGTACAGCTCGTCGCTCGTAAATATGCAAACGAGATAAATTTTGGATATTTTTTTCAGTCCTGCCATTCATGTCCAAAGCAGGCTTTACACTCAGCTTACCAAAGTGTGGGTGAGATTAGGGTGGAGTATTCATGTTGTTTATCTTTCTTGACAAACAAGAAAAGTCTGTTTCGGGATAAAAGCAAGAAACTGATGAATTAGAATATGATATGGCCAAAAAGCTGTAAGCATAACCAGAGGGTTTAAGATATGTTATGACATCAGCAAACTAACATTGCCTTTCATGAGACCTGTCATCGTGAGGGTGACGTGGGTTCGATCAGGAGGGGGGAGGGGGGTTGAGTGGGGTTGGAGGATGGGGGATCCTTTTTTTGCAATAGTCAAGGCAACCCAGTGCCTCTTGCAACCTCTTGCAGCCTCTCATTGTCAATATGTTTTTCTGTTGTCTCACCAGGCCCGCGGAAGCGGTCCACCAAGGAATGGCCCGCGGAATCAGCCTGGTGGGCGTGGAGCGGGACGTAGGAGGGAGAACAGCGGGAGCAAGGACCAAGGTAGAAGACCCCAGGGTAACCAAGAGGGTCCTAGGAGGCCACAGAACAGAGGTAACCAAGAAGCCAACAGAAAGAGGACGGACAGTGGCAGCGCCCAAAAGAACAACGATGGACAGAAGGATAGGAGTGGAGAGAACCAGCGCCCTCCCAGGAGAGAGGGGGGAGGCAGAGGCGGTAGCCGGGGGGGTCATCAACAAGCCAGAGGACCTAGGACTGAAGCTAAGCCAGAGCAAGCAGAAAGCAAGGCGGTTGAAGGTGGTAGCGGAGACAACCAAACGGAGAGCCCCAAGAAACAAAGGAACTACACTCGAAGGAATCAGCACCGCAGGCGGAACGAGGGGCGCCAGGGGAACGACGGGCGCCAGGGGAACGACGGGCACCAGGGGAACGATGGGCCCCAGGGGGGTGAAAGCCCTAAGAAAGATGAGGGGAAGGAACGGGAAGCTTCAGAAACCTCCAAGCCTAAAGACAACGGACCTAAGGTCACCGAGAATGGACCAAAGAGCCCTGACAAGCCGGTCGAGGTCGTCAAGAACGGTCCCACCGTACCCAACGGTGAAGCCAAGGTGACTCCACCAACGATTGAAATTGCGAACGGGGGCGGTTCGGAGAGCGCGGTCTCCGTAGGGAGCACCCCAGCCTCCTCGCCGGGAACGGATGGCGGATCTCCGGTAGAGAAGAAAGTCATTCCAAGCGAACCGTTGACCAACGGCAGTGCCAACGGGGACGACAGCGCCGCAGAGGTGAACCACCACGAGGAGACCTCTACCTCTTCGACAGAAGCCAAGAAAATCATCGAGAGAGAGAAAGTGGAGAGTGCCGTGAAAGAATCGGCCGTGATGGTGAACGGAGATAGCAAAGCGGACGGCGAGATCAAAGGCAAAGACTGTGAAGAAGATGGCGGGGAAAAATAGGTGGGATCGACTTGTGACGAATTGTAACAAAGAACAAAAAAAAAGTACTCGACTTTTATCTCGATGGAGCGATTGGAGCATATCTGCATTCTGCTGCCTTTGTTATTTCCAATTGATATGATATATATATGTTTTTTCCTTTTATTATATCTATTTCTTTTTTCATCTTTCTACTGACATTTTTCCAGCCTTACCACTAGCTACTTTTTTTCATATGCTAGGTTTTGCTTTGTAAAGACAAAGAGCAAGTGACATATCATGTCCTTTGCAACAAAAATGATAGAAATGAAACAAACTGTTCTTCGTAAAAAACGGCTCTTCTAGAGAGTGGAAAAATTAATTCAGAGAATGGCATGATTCCGATTCCTCCACAGGTCATGGCAAACTTGGAACCGCCCTGGAAATGTGAAAATCAATTTCCAGGCTGCAATAGTTACGGCAGAAAGAGAGAATAAATAGTCAAAAGTCATGTAATGGAACTATTTTCTTGAAATTGTCTGTTATGGACATGTTTTCCTTGCTCCTAAAAATCACTCTGAAACATGTACAGACATGTTTTATGAAAAAGGCTTTGAATTCTCAACTCTGTCCTGCAAAAGTTATGAAATCTCACTTCAACAAGGAAGTGTGGAAACACTCGAATGGTCATTTTCAGTTTTTACTTGAGCTACTAGAGCTGATGGGAACATTTCAAAAGTTTTCAGAAACAGATTACTTATCATCATTCAATCCCAGAGAAGGAGAAGATCCAGTCTTCTCTGTTTCGCAAAATAAAACGGATTGTGAATTGTGGGTAAATTAATGTTACAATATTACTGTGGCAGTATTTACTTAAGAACATTTCAATTGAAGCAAGAAATTGTCGACCAAAATTTCATATTTTTCGGCTCAAATGTACTCTTTATCCTCTATCTCAGAAATATTATTTTTGTTCAATAAATTTCTATTTCTTTCTGTGAAATTGTTTATTTTTGGTTTCATTATCTTACCTCTCTCAATGCTGCATAAGAAATCAATCGCAGGTCTTTTCTAATCAAGATTATATTTCTGTAAATTTGGAATCTAAAGTCTTTGATCCAATGTTTATTAATTCCCTTGAAACCCTTTCCTGAAACCCATAATATTGAAATTTGTCAAGTTTCTGTTTAGTCTTTTCTGTAGGCGACTTCCTTGTAATATCATAATAATATTTATCCAAATCAAAAAGGAAAACAAAAAAATGGATGAAGATAATTTACCATTTTCCATCTTAGTCCAGTTACTATCGCCTTGTCATTTATGAATCCTCAAAATGTTGTCAACAAACTCTGGGAGTCACAGGAATTACAAACAGGTCACAAAAGGAGAAGTTCCCAGGCCCTCGACGGGCCATGAAATAAATTGGGCAAAACCAAAAAAAGGCACAAAAGAAAAAGGAAAAAAAAAGTTAGGGTGTGGCATTCATCCATCATTATTTCAATGTTTCATATAAGAAATTGGCACATCACCCAAAAAGCATAAAAAAAAATACTTAAATTATTCTTTCAGTTTATTCAGAAAAAATCAGTAAAAATTAAATATTATTATTGTCTTCTAATTTAGAAGTTTGGGAAAGGTTTAACCTTTTTTTTTTTTTTTTTTTTTCAAACTCTTTTGTGTTATATAAATTTTGCATTAATTTATATCTGGATGGTTTCCTCCATTGGGTAATAAATCCATGTAAACAGGCACTGTTAAGTTATGACATAACAGATCGTTTGCTATGTCGTCAAGGTTACAGCATAATTTGTGTGGATGTAATTGGTATGTGATTGTGTACTGTTGTTGAATCTCAAATTTTAAGAGATTTGAAAAAGTTACAGAGATGTCATAGCTACGCAATCAAACGTTTTATTGTTTGTCATGTAAAGAAGGTAGATGCAGCTTGTACTTCTTTCGACTGAAAGTGACCTTTTTAATTCTTAATCGAAATAGGAGGTGGGAAGCGGGAATTAAGGGATGCTAGGAGGGTGCTACAGTGACAGTTGGTAAAGTTATATACTGCCTTTATCAACAAATACATAGTGTATTTACATCACATCAAATTCTCTTCAGCTTAACTCACAAGCAGTAAAGAGTTAGCCTAACACACTAATCATATGGAGGAAATACGGCCTAAGTGTATTTATGTTTACTGGTCCGGGTGCAGTCGTCTTCTGATAACATTTTAGGAACATAACAAAGATCTCAGTTCCGATCTTATATTGTATGGCATGTTATCCCAAAAAGAGTGTATATGGCATTTGAAACTGGACGAATTTGTAAATGATGAAATAAACAAAATGTCTGGGAATAACGGGACTATTCAGTTTACTCAGAATGAAAGGAGTCTGGTGATAAAGCAGAAGGATTTAATTTAAAAAAAAAATGTTACAGGATTTGTTAAATAACGGGACAGATTTAAGGGCATTCGGTGATGTTGGTTGATTTCTTCTCTTTCTTTTGGGTTTTAATTTGCCAGTGCCTTACATTTTAGACAACAGCTCAATCGGAGAAAAGAACGTCAGTATTACAATTCCCTCCTTTTTTTTTCTTTTTTTTTCTTTTTTATATTTGTAGAGAGAGCGAAATATCTTGTGACCTTTGACATGTTTCCCTATACATAACGACTGGCCCAGATGGTGTGTAAATGCTAGAATGAGGATTAAGAAAAGGTTGTTATTAATGTCTTGTATTTGTAACAACCCCCCACCCAAACCCCACTAATCCTTGCATCACAAAATGGGAGCCCAAAATGTCAAAGCATCTGTAAATGCTAGCATGCAAATTCCCACATTTTGGAGAAAATTTAGGGTTTAATTCTATTCTTACATATACGTGGCACCGAAGGAACTTATGCCTTGCAGTTTTCTTTTGAAACCGGTTTCTTGACAGGTCATGATATGTCGTCTTGGGTTAACTGTTTATATTGTTCTAGAAGGGCCTTGTCTGAATCATAAAAGCCCCCTCCCCCCCCCAAAGAAAAATGAAAAAAAAATAGAAAATGAAAAAAAGAGGGAAAAAAATGTTTCCAATTTTTTTTTTTGGAAAACAATGAACTAAGGTTACTTGTGGTAATATTGGGTGGATGTGGCCAATAATTGTCTTAATGTACAAAGCCTTATTTGTTTCAAGTGCCTTGTTGTGTGATACAGGTATCAACTAAATACAAAGCTGTAATTCAGGGATCTATTTTAATTAACTCGTACATACGACGAATTCATGAGACAACTGCATTCCAAGATTTCTCCACCCTTCATCTATTTATCTCTTTAAGTGGTTTGTTTTGCTTCATCTGATTTTGCATATGATTAGCATAGTATTTACATGATTAACATATAATTAATGTAGAACTGTATGAGCTGTAAGTTACTTGTTTTTGTAAGTTCTCGCATATAAAATTTCTACCTATTTATATTTCTATTTTTCTTGTTGGAATTGTTCTTGGGATGGGTTGGTTGAAAATGGCTGTTCGGTCTAAGTGGCACTTCAAAGTTATCATTAGCCAGCCATTGAGTAACTCACTTAAAGCTATGTGTAAGTAACAACTCAACCATTTCTACATGTAGAAGAAATTTGGGTTAGATTCAAGAGAGAAAAGATGAATGGGTGAAATGGCTTGAAAAGGTAACATTTGAAAGGAATGAAACTGGTTAAATAAATGAAATGCCAAATGATGTGTCACTAAGTTTTGTCATTGGCCAAAAAAAATGTTGTTACCAAGCTGTTACCAAATTTGGCATGTTATCTTGCGATTAAAATCCGACAAGCTGGTTCTTTGAATCGACGGGGACCAGTAGCATCATATAACATGACCAATTGTCAGATGTTATAGGGTTGCGGGATTTTTACCCGTAGGAAAATTTTGACGGGTTAAAAATGTGTAAAGGTGGCTAGAAGTGAAGAATATTTTGTACAGACTAAAACACAAACAGAAACAAAGCTTTATTTCTCTATCATCTATGCACATGTATCAGTGTTTTTCATTATGTATGCATTTTCAGGTTTGAGTTTTCTCATAGATCTTATCATTAGGACTTTTAAAAGGTTAACAAAAATATATTTTCTTACATATCAATCCCATTTCGCCAACGAAATTAAAATGAAGAGAATGTAGTTGGGTTGGAAAATGTTTCCTCGGGGGAAAACAGCAAACATCGGTTGCTGAGGAAAACATTATGCTAATGATTTCATGCTAATGAGATTTATGCTAATGAGAATAGCACAATGCATATTCATTGTGTTATATGCTAGAAAGAGTGATAATTGGTTGTCATATTTTTTGGGGTGAAGTTAGGAAATGTAGATAGGCTGAAAAGTCTCATGAATAATCATAGAGGGTGTGGCCTGTCAACATAGGCTGAAAAGTCTCATGAATAGTCATAGAGGGTGTGGCCTGTCAACATCACGATACCAAACAGTATTAATGATGTAACAATAGTTGGACTACTTGCATCATCCAAAGGGGCATTTTGTGTTATGAAAATTTTAGAGATCGTTGAACCATTCGTTATCGGAAAGATTTGAAAAGGACAAAATATGCCCCATGTAATTTCTAGTCAGTTTGAAAGAGAGGAAAAGTCCAATTTTGATGTATGGACATCACAGTTACTACGTCAATGTTTTGGCCAAAAAAATACTTGCTGTAAACAAGTTCTTTATATAGTTTCCTCGTGAGGGGGAGCTACTTTCAAGCCTGTGTTGTGGTGTTGGGATGAAACATATTTGGTCCACGACTCAAGATCTTCCCAAGAGGACTAAGGTAGCATGGAATATTTGAATTGATGTCAAAAGAATTAACTCGGCAAAATGTAGATAGATAATTAGTTGCCTGGAAAATCCTGCGACCCCAACCCATATTTTACGGGCCATCGTATCAGACATCAGGTATGTAGGCTATTACATTTTGGACAGGATCTCTTCCAAAATCTGCACCCCTCTCCCTCCTCCTTCTCCTGCCCCCCCCCCCACCCTCCGTGTGACCTCACAGGTTTTCAGGACAACATTTTCATCGCAAAATCATTCTTTCTGGTTTCCAAATTTCCTTGGGGATTTTCTGTTTCTGTAATTTTTTTGTTTAATAGGATAAATAGATTTGTTTATTTTTCTCTTATTAAAAGTTCTACAATTTTTTTAAAGAAAAAGAGTATTTTAAGACAGATTTAATATATGCGGGAAGGGAAATGAAAGGTGTACAAAAGATCAAAAATATTATTTTCATGTTACTTAAAAGAAGAAAAAAAGGTGGTTTACTATTTCCATTGGTAACTGCCTCTCTGTATATTATTTTTGCTTTAATTTTTGAAGGGCAAATCATTTGTCCATCTGCTTATAAAAATTGTACTTGTTTTTTTAGCCCCCTTTTTTTTCTTTTTCTTTTTCCTTTTGTTTCATCATTATATAACCTGTAATGTATATCATTTGTGTTCATAATTAAGTTTTCTTTATCTGCCTTTAATCTCTTTTTTTAAGATTAAATATAAAAGTTTTTTTTTATTATAATTCTAGTCTGTTAACTTTGATTTCTTAGCTTGGTGAATTTAGTTCCACATTTAGTATTTATTAAAATGAAAAACACTATTTCTATCAAACGCTAGAAATTGGCAAGAGGATAAAGCTGAAATATAGAACAAAACATTTTTCCGAGCATTAAAAAAGAAAAATGTTCTATGTACCCTCAAAACAGGGTATGAAAAAATAGTGTGATTGGCCTTAAAATACCATCCGACAACGAAAAACGTTGGAATTTTAGAATGGCATTGTTTTTCTAGCACTTATCAGCATGTATTTATATGTAAATTATACTAAAGCCATATTATTTTGATCAACATTTCTTGACTGTTAAAATTGCAGTTACTTTCTGCCAGCCCCCACCCTCCCTTCTCCCTTAACAAGACAATAAAAATACAGTTGTGCTTCATACAAGCGTTTATTAAATGCTATTGTAATGTATTTTGAAATAACGCTGCCATTTAAATGAATATTGAATAAGATGGTTTTCCATGTTTTTCTTCCTTAGATGAGAAAAAGTGAGAAAACAATGTTTCGTCTACTCATATTAATCTTGCAAAATATTAGTCGCATTTTGAAAACATTGTTTCTTCTTCATTTTGTTTTGGGGTGGGGGTGCGGGTGGGGGAGAAAGAAAGAAAGAAATAAGAAGCTTGCTAAATAATCTGTAACAGGTTATAAACGTCACATTGGAAAGAAAGCGATATTTTCAATCTTACAATTTGTTTGTGTGACCATTTGTGAACTTACAAAAGTAGCTAAATTGAAGGGTTGAGAGATATAGAGAGAGAGAAAAAATTGTTGTGGAAATATGGATTTTTTTTCTTGGAATTTTGAAGTAAGTCAAAAATAATAAATATAAAAAAAAAGGCACTGGAATGAGAAGAATTGAGAGGTGGAGAGAAAGAAAGAGATGGAGAGAGGTTGAGAGAGAGAGGAAGGTTCGTAGGAAGTTGTGGGAGAAGAAAGAGTTGAAAGAGTAGCATAGATTAAAGTTAAAGAGGGCGACTGTCTGTACTTCTACTGGTATTCTTTGTGTTCTAAACTCTGTTAACAAACTCTTTTCTATCACTCAGTTTCCCCACGTACTTCGCTTAAGGTCTGGTTTACTTTATCACCCAAGAGAAGAATTCCGTGCAATAAAATAGGAACGAAGACAAATTCCTTCTCACTGTCTTTTTTTTTGTTTTCCTTTTCGTTATATGGTTCATATTATGGTTTGTATATTTTTCACTTTCTTGACGGGATTTGGGGTAGTACGCTCTTCCTTATATGTTGCATAGTTTGATCGAAATCGTAACTTACCTGTTACATCATAACATACCTGATATGTATAATTATCTTCATATTGTTTCCCATATGAAAGAAAATACCATAACATTTATTTCAAAGGATTATGATATTTGGCGGATATTTGGGGCATAACAAATGCAGATGAGTAACCTGTCAGATATTTGGGGCATTCCATTTTTGGTCCAATTTATGATTTTGTCAAATTTTGGCCAAAATCGCGACTTTTTCAATTCTTCCCAAAATTATGTAGACGATGTATAACGCTCTTCTCTTTACATATCAGGTATAATTATCTTCATATTGTTTCCCATATGAAAGTAAATACCATAAAACTTTATTCAAAGGAATATGATAGTAATATTGCGAAACGAAGCCTAAAGTACCCTGGAATCCACTTGAGACTTGAGTAACATCCACCACAGAGCTTAACGAATCCAGATGAGTAACCTGACGGATATTTGGGGCATTCCATTTTTGGTCCAAATTTTGTAAGGCTATACCCTTATGATTTTGTCAAATTTTGGCCAAAATCGCGACTTTTTCAATTCTTCCCAAAATTATGTAGACGATGTATAAAGCTCTTCTCTTTACATATCAGGTATAATTATTATCTCCATATATCACATATATGGAGATTATCTCACACCAATCGTTTTCAGTCTGAGGGCTCTTTAAATGCCTACTAGTTTTTACCCAAATGTCTGTTTGATG